>JBBPJT010000657.1:0-17185 GCA_038088895.1 Xerocomus potaroensis
TACAAGTACATGTCGCAGAGTATTTATGTAAGTCCCTTCTCGTACACGGACCAAGCTATGCAACGCTAAACTAGGAAAGCTTGGGGTAGGGCTAAGGGTCCGTCGTGGGAATAGTGGGGACACGAGGCAGTCAACAAAGACTAAGCCTAGAAAGGGAAAAGCGTCCGAGGAAGGATGACATAAGCAGAGAAGCGGAGCGCAAAAGATAGAAAAAGAAGTAAAACTGTAACACAAGGGGTGTAAGGGCAAGAAGCGAGGAAGGGGCAGAAGAGGGAAGATGATAGGTGGAATGCGTAGGGGAAAGGGCGATAGGGGATCCTGCTTCTTTTTCGCTTGAGTCTGCAAGCGGTGGAGGAGAAGGGGTGGGGGCACAGAAGTAATAGCAAGGTGGAATGGCTGGAGCATAGATAGCATCTCAGCACTGAGAAGCTAGTTCTTTTGTTACACTTTTGTTTGAGTATTGTCTAGTTGCAAGAGTAACCTTTACAACCTTAGACATTGACCAGGAAGATTCTAGGAACTACGTGTGATTGCATAGAACTAGCTTATTGACTACAAGTACATGTGCATGGTATTTATACTAGTAAACTCACAAATGGACCAAGTGACAAAAGGCATCAATGGGGAACATGTTGTGATGAAGGGTGAGAAGTTTGGGGACATGAGGTCTTCAATGAAAGAAGCCTAGAAAGGAAAATGCGTCCATAGTAATGGAAACATAAGTGAAAGAAAGAAAACTGTGGGAACATAGTGGAAAACTTGTAACAAGGTACAGGAGCAATCCGATCACCATTTGGTACATAGATCTGAGTTCTGGATCAACCTGGCCTGTGTTTGAGAGAGGGTAATATCTATTGGGCAATAGAGTGGGTGCAGGTCAGGAATTAATTATTCTGCACCATTCAATGACTTTCAGGAGGTAATCACATTGATCAATTAAAATGCTGCATCCTGATCAGTGGATTCTCATGTGCAAAAATTCCTTGGCAGGACCTAAGTCCTTGCATTCCCATTTCTTCATGAATAGGCCCTTAATCTCATCAACTATGGCTTTAGAGGGACCACAAAACATGGCATCATCAACATAGATGACAGCAACAACTGTGCCTTTCCTCTGATAGAGGAATAGTTCAGCATCTGATCTCAATCAATCGAAGCTGAGGTCTTTTACAGACTTATTAAGAGTCTCTCACCAGGCAAGTCCGGCTTGTTTCAAGTCATACAGGGTGTGTTTAAGATGCAGCACCATGTATTCCTTTCTGGAGACTACAAAGCCTTGGGGTTGGTGCATGTAAATCTCTTCTTTAAGCTTCCCATAAAGGTAAGCACTTCTGACATTGAGAGCCTCAATGTGCCAGGATTCCAGGGCAGCAAGGGCTAGCATAAGCCGCACCATCTCAAACCACACAACTGGGGAGAAGATCTGATTGAAATCAAGACCTTTGACTTGGGAGAAGCCTTTTGCTACAAGGCATGCCTGCTTATGACCATTGGGTTTTACATCAAATACCCAGTGGTTGTTGATAACCTTATGCCCTTTAGGGGGTTTGACCAGTTCAAAGACTTTCTGCTCTTTGAGCATATCAAGCTTGCATCAACATGCAGCTTTCCACTCCTCTTGTGCTGCAGCTGGTAGTGTGGATATGTCCTTAAATGTCCACTCACAATGTGGTTTAGACTCTGCAGAAGTCTTGCCATGTGGGATTGTCTTTGACATCAAATGGGTGAGAAGTCTGGCACCCCCTTCCCAGCAGAGCTGGTCAATGTCTTCTTCTGTTACAATTTTCCTTCATATCACTTTCATTTGACATCTATGCTATACTCTGTTTCATTTCCATTCTGTTTCCATATTGTTGGATGCTTTTCCTTTTCTAGGATTACCTCGAGTCATCCTCATGTTCCCAAAACTCCCACTCTTATTTCTAGGCATTCCCCATAGTATTGTCTTTCCATATTTCATAGGCATAGCTTGGTCCATTCGCCAATCGACATAGGATAAATATGTAGTGCATGTATTAGTAGCAGTAAGCTAGTTCTATGCAATCAAATATAGTTTCTAGATCTTCCTGGTCCACTTCTAAGGTTACTGGATCGCTCTAGTGACTAGAAGGTCTCACCCAAAAAGTGTAACATCTTCCAAATTGGGAGATGAGGGGGTTGGTACATTATCACTAGATGTGTTGGGGAAGCTGCCAGGGACATTTGATGGTCCAGGCATAGGGCAAGACGAAGGCCCTGGTTCTCCAACAATGTCATACCATCACAAAGTGTGATCCATGTCCTTCTGTTGCTCAACTGGATGGCAGTCATCACCATAGATGTTGCTGGGCTGGCAAGGCATGCAGTGTTCTTGGGTAGAGTGTCTGGGAGCTGGAGGGACAGCTGGCAGTCCAGGCTGTAGAGCTTGCAGAGGAGTCACTGGCACCTGTGGGACTGGGCTAGGTGTGTAAGGAATAGGAGCAGGAGGAGAGGGGGCTTGAGCGGGTGGTTGACCAGATAGGTTGTTATCATTGGAGGGAAAAGAGAGCTCCCATATGGGTTGCTCAACCTGATCAGCATCTCCAGATAGGGGTTGCTTCCAAGTAGCAGAAGGAGTATTATCCTTACTCTTACATCTCAGCATAAGGGTCTCATCAAAGATTGCATGTGCCAACATATAAATAACATTGAATCAGTGCATGAATATATAATTGCTGGTCATGCCAGGGGCCATTCCCAAATGTAGCATAAGCTCAGCCTTTGGGGTAAGCTTGTTATCATGTATGTCTGCTGGTATATGTATGTAGGTAGTACATCCCCAAACTCTAAGGTGGGAAACGTCAGGTTGACATCTGTGTAACAGCTCAAATGGCATCCTGCCATTGAGTCTAGCCATGGGTGTATGATTGTACAAATGGTTGGCATGGAGGAATGAAAATTCCCACCAGCTATCAGGTGTGCAGGCATCATGCCACAGCAACTCTGATTTCTCTGAGATAGTCCTCATGAGTGAAATGATGATGAAGTACACAGGGCAGTAGTCAAGCCTGTGGTGGACGAAAGCGAGATGAACGAAACTCAAAGTCAGACACTTGTGTATCTGGGCCAAAAACCCTAAGATCAAGTGAACAAGACTGAGGAGTCTTGTCACCTAAACCCTTGGGTATTTACTGTTACGAAATTGCCATAAAATGCCATATAATACGCTTACTAAGCTAATCTCGTTGCTATAAGATGAAGTCCCATATGCTCCATTACGACTCTAGCGACTAACGAAGTCTAACGGAATCTGGTTGTATTCTCCAGGGAACCCTACTGCTATACAAGAGGCAGGACGTGGTTGCATTCCTGGGTAGAATCCTGCCGTTACATGAAGTGTACACATACGATGTGAACCTAATAGTGAAGCTAAGTACATTCTATCTTTTATCTTATCTTTGATCTTATCAGTGGATGTCACGTGATCTAATCTAAATCACGCTCCATGTCACATGACCCTTCTTCTTCAGAACTTCTATCTCTGCGGGTCATGTGGAGGCTATACAGCCATTTTAGGTAGTTGACTCACTCTGACTTCTTTCGTCCCCATTCAGCAAGGCTGTGTATGACTCAAGAGTCTCCTCTGGCCCCTAAGGGCTATTCTTACTTTCTGACTCATGATGACTCAGTCGTCAAGCTTATCGGCCAATAACGTTTACCACTCGGCTGCGCATTACTCAGCCTATGTGAAATACATGCTGCGCATTACAAAGCCATGGAGCTCTCGTCCAATGGCAGTACTAGCTCATGCTGCGGATTGGTAAGGCCCAATGCCTTAGCCAATAGCATTAGTCGCTCGCTGCTGCGCATGACTCAGCATGACTCACTCTATTTCAAATAACGCTCATTAGCCAATGGCATAACTCGCTCTTATCATTCGATTACTCATTCTCTGTAGTATTAATAGTGTAGCCAATAGCGTAATGTTCTCTTGTTGATTCAAACCTTGTATTAATGTAGCACTGCTTGGTCCGTGCGTAGATACTTGGAATATATAAACCCGAAGGTCTGAGCGACCAAGACTCCCCAGTCTTGTTCACTTGAACTTAGGGTCTTTGACCTAGTTACACAAGTGTCTGACTTTGAGTTTCGTTCCATCTCGTTTCGTCCACCACAGGCTTGATCCATTTGCCTAGTGTACTCTCATCTCGTTTCATGCTTCACCTGAGAAAACACTGGGGAGACTGGCAAGAGATTCTTCTCTGTTTTGAGGGAAAAGTTGAGGTATAGAAGACCAGGAAGATGGTGATAACATAGGAGTCTCGTGAGGAGGAGGAGGAGTGAAAGGAGAACTGTTGCAGTTCTGGATTGGTGGAAGGGGTAAATCAATAAGTGGTGGGGGAGGAGAGGAGGTTGACGTGACTTCTTCTCGATCCTCAACATTCATGAGTTGAAGAGCGGAGATGATTCCCGGTGAGGGGAGAACCGAACGGAGAGCCGAAGAAGGGAAGGCGGGTTCCGTCGGGGGAGGAAAGGCAACATCGGCAAGAATTGGAGACGGGGGTTCCTCTATGGATTCGTCAGATGAATTTGAATTGGTTTCTTGTTGAAGTAGTCCCGCCCTTAACATAGAAAATCGTCCTGCTCGGGGTAACCCAAAGGTTGTTCGAGCAAGTATTGGTGTATTGCTCCCGGGAGTTGGTAGGGAAGGGTCAGTTGGATCAGTTTGATAGGGTGTCTGTGACACAGGGGAAGGTCGTTCGTATGCGTGTTACGGTCGCCTTGTTTTTCTCTTATTCGCCTTGTCTTTCTCTTATTTTCCTTCTATCGATTTACTCCTTCGGTTGGACGTTCTTTCCTTTCTAGGCTTAGTCATCCGTTGATGGCCTCGTGTCCCCACTTTTCCCACACGTACCCTTAGCCCTACCCCAACGTTCCACTTTTAGCGTAGCATAGCTTGGTCCGTTCACCGTACGGTTAGGTATAAATACCCCAACGACATGTATTTGTAGCTCAAGCTAGTTCTATGCAATCCACGTAGTTTCCTAGTTTCCGAGTCATTCCTAAGGTCAATCCGAAGTTGACTAGGAATTCCCAGTTTCCATTCCTTCATCGCTTCAACTACGTCTCGCGTAACAAAAGAACTAGCTTCTCACTAGTTGAGAGCTATCTACGCTCCAACCATACCACCTTGATACTTCCCCCCTCCCCCTTCCGAATCAACCACTAGCACCGAAGACAGTGACCTTTACCAGAACGTCCAATCCCCCCCTCCTGAAGCGACCCCACCCCAATCCCCAGCAATGAATCAGAACCAGAACGTTCCCGCTGATCCTGACGCAGCCTTCGTTCCTATTGCCCCTATTCCCCCAGAATCCAAAGCAGGTCTACCCGATGCTTTCTCTGGCGAAACTAAGGATGCTGTCCATTGGGGACAGGCAATGGCAGCATATTTCAAACTAAACCCTGCCCACTATATCTTCGACGGTCCCAAGATCCTCGTAATGCTTAGTAAACTGACGAAGGGACGAGGAGTCCCATTCGCCGAGAAATGGTACCACCGTCTCAACGATGAGAATATTCCTGACGAGGAGAAAACATACGAGTTAATGATGAAGGACTTTGACAAGACCTTCTATCCATTCAACTTTAAAGAAGAAGCCCGTCGGAAACTCCTGTCATTAAAGCAGAATACCCGCGACCATACAGAAGGTTTTCAAAATTTTGTTGCAGATTTCCAATTGCATGCCGCGCGGAGCAGCATCACCGACCAATTCACTCTTATCGACTCTTTCGCTGCGGGGTTAGATCCCCAGCTCAGCCAGATGATCCTCTCAATGGCCGCGATCCCAGATACGTTAGAAGAATGGGTTACGGCAGCCTCCCGCTTTCATGCGCAACAACAGCGCATTCGCGCTCTTCGTGCAGGGGGATCGTTAAGTCTTGGATCAGGACAACACCGAAAGGACCCAAACACCATGGATGTTGACGCCGTCTTCCTGTCCCCTACCAATCGCGCAAAACATTTACGCGAAAATCGCTGTTTTATCTGTCACAGAATTGGTTGCCGAACGAGCAATCATAATGGCAAACAAGCAAGAGTACAGTCTACGGGGAACACGACCCAGACGCCTCGCTCCTCCTTCCCTCCCCATGGGGAAAACAACCACGGACCCTCGCGAATTCCTCGCCCAACTCCTATTCGGGCTATCCAAACCGAGCAACAACCGACAGGGTCCGAGCCAACCAAACTTGACCTGTTTATTTCACGCTTAGTTGAAAAGGGGACCACTGCCAAACAGATTCACAACGTTTTGGAAGCCTGCTACGATGACAATACAGAGGTAGAAGAAGTGGCCAGAGTTGAGCTAGCAAAAGCAAAAGGAAAGGATTTTTAAGACGGGAGAGAGCGAAGTCAACCGCTTCCCTCCCTATTGAAATAGTAGCCGCTGTACATAACGAACAACAGGAATCGACTTCCATGCGTCTTCCCCTTCGATTGTATGGCTTGTCTACTCCAGTTGACGTCCTAGCTCTGATTGACAGTGGAGCCACCGGAAATTTTATTGACGAACAATTTGTCGAAGAACACCACCTTCCCCAGCAAAAACTACTCATCCCACGAATCGCTCACAATGTCGATGGAACCAGGAATAAAACCAAACAAATCACGCACTGTGTAACGGTAGCCGCAAAAATCGGTCCTTGGGTTAAACCTTTAACCTTTCTCGTCCTAGCCCTCAGAAACGATCACCTCATTTTAGGAATGCCCTGGTTGCGAACAGCAAACCCTACAATAGATTGGCAGAATGGAACGGTAGATCTCCCGGTACACTCCGCGCAGAATCAGCTCTCGTCACAAACAACCTATTTCACCCGATATCTCGCCACCAATAATACGGATAACAGGATTGCGGCACTCTGGAAGAAACGATATGGCAGAAGAGAGTATTTACGGAGGACTACTATCGCAACCGAGTTGGCTCAGAAACAACTGTGGGAGGAACGAAAACTTCCAAACGAATTCTCAGAGTTTGCCGACGTATTCGAACAACCCAAACCCGGACAACTTCCCCCTTCCCGATCCTTTGATCATGCCATCACCTTGAAACCTCATTTCATTCCACGAGTTGGCAAGGTATATCATTTAACTCCCCAAGAACGAGACGCCTGCCGGAAATTCCTCGACGAAAATCTCACAGCTGGTCGCATTGTTCCTTCGAAATCCCCTCAGGCTTCACCATTTTTCTTTGTACAGAAAAAGACAGGAGATCTTCGTCCTTGTCAGGATTATAGATACCTCAATGAACATACTATAAAAAACGCCTATCCGCTCCCCCTAATCTCGACTCTTATGGATCAATTGAAAGGATCCAAACTATTCACTAAATTCGACGTACGATGGGGATATAATAACGTCCTTATTCAACCAAAGGACAGATGGAAAGCCGCCTTCATTACCCCTTTCGGCTTATTCGAACCCACCGTAATGTTCTTTGGCTTGTGCAATTCTCCTGCCACTTTTCAAGCGATGATGAATCACCTCTTTCGTGATTATCTAGCGGAAGGATGGGTGATAATATATATGGACGACATTCTTATTCACTCCTCCGATTTACCTACCCACCACCATCGAACTCGCCTTATCCTTTCCCGTCTCCGACAACATTCGCTCTATCTAAAATTGGAGAAATGCACGTTCGACGCAACCGAAATAGAATATCTGGGCATGGTAATATCGCATAATCACATCACCATGGACCCCACCAAACTTGCCGCCATCCACAACTGGGCTCCCCCTCAATCCATCAAAGGAGTTCGTTCCTTCCTGGGATTTTGTAACTTTTACCGACGGTTCATCGCCAATTTCTCCGCCTTAGCCGCCCCCCTTCATCAGCTCACCCGAAAGGACCAGCCATGGGTTTGGTCGTCTGCATGTGATCAGGCGTTTACGCGGTTGAAACAAATTTTCCTTTCCGCGCCTGTCCTCGCCCTCCCTGACCTCACTCATCCCTTTGTTGTCATGACAGATGCTTCACTTGTAGCTACGGGAGGAGTCCTCATGCAATCCGACACCAATGGCGATTTGCACCCATGTGGCTACCTATCCAAAACGCTTTCCCCCCAGGAACGCAACTACGATATTTATGATCACGAACTTTTAGCCGTCATTCATGCGCTCACTGAATGGCGTCACTATCTTCTCGGAACCGGTCATCCTGTCACCATTGTGACCGACCACAAAAATTTGTCTTTCTTCCGTCAACCTCAACGCCTTTCTCATCGACAAGCTCGCTGGATGCTTTTCCTCCAAGACTTCGACCTCCACTTCTCTGTTCGCCCTGGTACCGCCATGGGACCCGCCGACGCCCTTTCCCGCTCTACTTCTGTTGACACCGCCGCGGATAACCGTGATGTCACTCTTCTGCCCGCTGATCTCTTTCTCGCCCGCATCTCCCTTTCACTTGCCCAGTCTATCACCTCTGCTTCCTCCACCAATCCTCTCGTTGTCTCCGCCCGCAATCTTCTCCGTCGGGGTCTTCCCCTTTTCCCCCGCTCCGTTCTCTCTGATTGGTCTCTCGACGGCGATTGTCTCTACTACAAACGTCGCCTTTACGTTCCTCCCGTCGCGTGCCACGACCTCGTGTCTTCCCTTCACTCTGCTCCTTCGGGAGGCCATGGGGGCATCTTCCGTACGATCTCCCTTCTTCAACGCGATTATTGGTGGCCCGGTCTGTCCACCTTTGTCCGCCGTTTCGTCCTGGGTTGCCCCCTTTGCCAGTCCAGCAAGGTCAACACTCATCCTACCGTCCCTCCTCTCTCTCCCCTCGCTTCCTCCTCCGTTCGCCCCTTCCAACAAATTTCCGTTGACCTTGTTTCCGGTTTTCCCCCTTCTTCGGGGTTCGATTCGATTTTGGTCGTGGTCGACCACGGGCTTAGCAAGGGGGTCTTTTTCCTTCCCTGTGCTAAAACCATTGATGCTGCAGGAGTAGCACACCTCTTCTTCTCCCGTATTTTCCCCCATGTTGGCCTCCATGAGAAACTAATCTCGGATCGGGGCCCTCAATTCACCTCCACGTTTGCTCGGGAACTAGCTCGTCTATTACACTACGACGTTGCTCTTTCTACCGCATACCATCTCCAGACGGATGGCGAATCCGAACGCGTGAATCAAGAAGTTGAAACTTACCTTCGCCTCTTTTGTCAGGACCACCCGGAAACTTGGGTGGACCTACTCCCCATGGCCCAATTTGTCCATAACTCCTCCGTTCACTCGGTCACTAAATGCTCCCCATTCTCATTGATCTTAGGATACGAACCCCGTGCCTACCCCCCCATCGGCAAAACCTTCCTCCCTTCTCTGACGGAACGTCTTACCACGTTAGATAAAGCGCGAAACGAAGCAATGTTTGCTCACCAACTGGCTCAACAGATGATGAAAGAGCGACTGCGCAGTAAATTCCGTCCCTGGAAAGTTGGCGATAAAGTGTGGTTAGAAGCCAAGAACTTGAAACGGAGTTCTCCTTGGCGGAAATTAAACCCCTTGCAGGAAGGACCGTTTGAAATTACCAAGGTCATCTCCCCGGTGGCGTATCAATTGTGCCTTCCCCAGCAATGGAAGATTCATAACGTCTTCCACGCCTCCCTTTTATCTCCGTATCACGCAACAGTGGAGTTCAGACATTCCCCATTACGCCCTCCACCTTTGGACATCGGCGGAGATGAAGAATGGGAAATAGAGCGCATATTAAATCACAAAGGGACAAAGATGCGACGACAATTCCTCATCAAATGGAAGGGTTACCCCTGGTCCGAAAATACCTGGGAGCCGGAACGGAACTTGACTCGCGCACGGACCATGTTAGCAATATATAAATGAAAGCACTCCCTCTAACATCCCTCGTCCTCTCAGATCATTTAACATGCCCGCAACACGAAACTCTTCTCCTCGACCAGTTACTTCCGGTCATCTCATTCCCAGCGTCTTTCCCATCCGCGTCAATTACCTTCCCGCCATCGCTCGTCAACTTGTCTTCGCTACCGTTCTGCAAGATGCTCCCTTATTCGCCCGAGCAATGCAATCCGAAGTGATGGACCAAGCCGTCGAGGAAGCATGTATAGTCTATCACACCCTCGCTACTCTTCGTCTAGTCTTCAACGCTTCCATCCTGACTGATCAACCCCCGCCCTTAGCCGCACAAAGTGTCACTTGCCTAGGATTAGCCCGAGTGCAGACGCTCGACCTGTTATATCGGTTAGGGTTCGGATATGTAATCAACTCCCTTCCCTTCGACATCATTGGTCCAATCGTACGACCTTTCCTAGTAGCAATGCATCCATCTGCATGGTTCGCGTACCTATGGCAACAGGAGATGCCGGTTCGACTGACCACAGTCATGTCATATCCCCTTCCATCCCTCGCGGTCGATCCTATTGACCCTCCGGAGATCATCCATGACGAATCCTCCGAAATGCCAGGGGGATACCTTTCCTCCCCAACGCCGTCTCCACCTCCTCCCTTAGAATTTTCACCATCGACCCCCACTCCCTCTCCTCTTCCTGTTCCACCTCCCCGTCTTCCGGAAATTCCTCGCAACCGTCCGTCCCCCTCTCCCGTCGCCTCACGCCCCTCTCCTCACGGTTCGACACCATCGGGGAAATGGACAAAGAAAAAGGGGAAGGGGAAGAAAAAAGCAACTATTCAAGCACCCTTCAGTCTCCCTTCCTCCCCCACATACAACTTGTGGCCTCGTCCAACCCCGATACCTCGTTCCGACACTCCCTCCCCTGACGAGATGAGTAATCTCCATGCTTCTTCCTCCTCAACACCATTCGACGAAGATTGGCACTCCTGCTGCGAATGGTGTGGTGAACGGGATACCCACTTGGGCATTTGGTGCCCCCGTCATCAATGTCCTTCCTGTTATGCGTACGCTCCAGGCCACCTACTTGCTAATTGCCCATCCAGTTCCTGTCCCTATTGTGCTGGCTCTCATTGGGGTCTCCCTTGTCCTCTTTATCGTTGTTGCCCGAACGGGTGTGACGAATATAGATCCTTAGTTTGGGGCGAGCTCTGTCCACGCCGTGTCCGCGCGCAATACCTCCAGGAAGAAGAAGTGATTCTTCATCGGGATCTCCCGGATGATTATGATTATGTCACTCGTGAGTAAAAAGTCGGTGACTTTTGGTTTAAGTCAGGGGTTTTGTTACGGTCGCCTTGTTTTTCTCTTATTCGCCTTGTCTTTCTCTTATTTTCCTTCTATCGATTTACTCCTTCGGTTGGACGTTCTTTCCTTTCTAGGCTTAGTCATCCGTTGACGGCCTCGTGTCCCCACTTTTCCCACACGTACCCTTAGCCCTACCCCAACGTTCCACTTTTAGCATAGCATAGCTTGGTCCGTTTGCCGTACGGTTAGGTATAAATACCCCAACGACATGTATTTGTAGCTCAAGCTAGTTCTACGCAATCCACGTAGTTTCCTAGTTTCCAAGTCATTCCTAAGGTCAATCCGAAGTTGACTAGGAATTCCCAGTTTCCATTCCTTCATCGCTTCAACTACGTCTCGCGTAACAATGCGGGGGAGGGTCTATCGTATAATGATCTGGCTGGCGAGGACGTCGATCTTGGCGTGGATGTCCTAGTCATTGAGAAGATGGGGAGTGGTGAACTTGTTTGTTGTTGGACGTCTGCCAACAATTGTGCTAATCGGGGAGTCGTCGTTCGCGGTTGAGAAACTCTTAAGGGAGAGGAGTGTTCTTGTCCTGGAGTCCCTGTTGTCGGTTGTGGGGGTGGACTTGGTCCGGGAACTCCTTGAGAAGGAGACGATGTTGCTGGTGATGGACGAGAGAGAGGACTATCTGGTCTGGGAATCCCTCATTGTGGGGAAGAACCTAGATCTCGTTGTGGAAGTGTAGGGCGACGGGGGAACATAGTGATGCCTGCTAGGTTGATACTAGTCAGGTAGTGGTAAGCTTAATCTTTTGTTACGTAGTGAGCCAATAGCTTTGAATGGCAACAACTACGAGGGTGACAACAAGATAGACGACAAGGAAGAATATGACGAGTGACGAGAGGATGGATAACACGACGTCCGCGAGGATAGTCGCGAGGATGAAGACTGCTACTGTGATCAGCGTGATGGCGTCTGGTGTAACCGTCAAGGACTTGTGTTCAAGATGATGGGGAACAAGGGGATCAAGGGGAATCCTCGGGGAACGACAGCGGAGCGAGGAGCACAAGATGACGAGGAGTCCTCAAGGCATGGTGGCAGAATGAGGAGGGGAATAGGTGATGGGATCCTCAGGGCATGGCGGCGGAGTGAGGAGAAAGCCACAAGAAGTTACTGGCCCACACTTAGACAGGTAACGATGAGATTAAGCTTAGGGCTATGACATGAAGTGCTCTACTACTTATACTACCAGCCATGGCGCACAGACCATGCTGACTAAGCACTACATATGGGAAGCCCTCAACCCTGGTGCGAGAGTTGACCTATAAATGGGAATGCCCAAGACCCTGGGCTTCTACACGAGGTAAGCTATAACAGGAACGGCTATGAGGCAGAAGCAAAGAGACCTCATGGTGAACACGTGTATTGTACACGTTAGGTAATACAAGGCGATCTAGGAGGTAAGTGTCATCCTACGATCGGGAACACAAGAGCAAGGAGAGATCTATATCGTATACCATAGGGAGGGGCGAGGAGTAGGACAAGGAAATGAACCGTTAGACTAGGGACCCCAATGTTAAGGCGAATAAATGGGCGTCCTGTTGTAAAACCGTAACATAACCCCAATGTTAACCTTGAAGCTTCCCAGCTTCAAACTCCAGATACTTCATCAAGGCACTAGGCTGAATTGCGGCGGGGAGGGCAAGTCATCATTTCATGTAGTACCCGCAACGGCGTAGTTGGGTTACTGAAGACAGACGAGCGAGTGCAAGCGAGACGATAATCTAGAACGGCAATGGCAGCAGGGGAAGTTTCAGAGGAGGGAACAAGGGAGGGACGATCCTCGGAGACGGGAGGATAGGAAGGATAGGAAACATCAAGAGCAGCATAGGAAGGGGGATCCGCGGAAACGGGAGGACATACCCAGCCGTTATGCTCTATCCAGAGAGCGTCCAGGGCCAAAAGGGAATGGGCCCAGCAAAGTTCCAAGCAATGGGGGCAGGCTCGGATCCAGAAAAGTTGACTATGATAACAGATCTGGGAGACGACGAAGAAGTCATATGGGTTCAAGTCGCGAAGAGGGATGAAGGGCGGTATATCGATGTTGTTACAGTTTTACGACAGGACGCCCAGGGTTCGCCTTAACATTGGGGTCCTTAGTCTAACGGTTCATTTTCCTGCCCTTATCCCCGCCATATCCTACGGTATACAATTAGATCTCTCCTTTGCTCTTTGTGTTCTCGACCTTAGGATAACGCTTATCTCCTAGGTCGTCTGTATTACCTAACGTGTACGGTACACGTGTTCGCCATGAGGCTTTCTTTGCTTCTGCCTCATGGCCATTCCTGTTATAGCTTACCTCGTGTAGAAGCCCAGGGTTTTGGGCATTCCCGTTTATAGGTCAACTCTTGCACCAGGGTTGAGGGCTTCCCATATGTAGTGCTTAGTCAGCATGGTCTGTGCGCCATGGCTGGTAGTATAAGTAGTAGAGCACTTCATGTCGTAGCCCTAGGCTTAATCTCACTGTTACCTGCCTAAAGTGTGGGCTTGTAGCTTCTTGTGGTCTCTTCCTCACTCCACCACTGTGCCCTGAGGATCTTGTCATCATCCATTCCTCCTCACTCCACTGCCGAGCCCTGAGGATTTCATTGCCAACATCTTCCCTCACTCCGCCGTAGCGCCCTGAGGTCATTAACATCACCGCTATTCTCATCCTGTCATCCCGGCACGCACGCCCTTGACCATCTTAGTTTTCGCCATCACGTTCCTCTCAGTCGCCATCTTCGTTTTCACGACCATCCTAGTGGACGTCATGCTATCGGTCTTCTCTTCGCTAGTCGTCTTCCTTCTGGTTGTTTATCTTCTTGTCGCCCTCATAGTTGCTGCCATTAGAAGCTATTGGCTCACTACGTAACAGATGGGGGTGGGGGTGAGGCAGCGACGAGCAGGGTGGTTTGGAGGGAAAGCTGCAAGAGAATGCATTGATGGGGACGATGGTGCGGAATGAAGAGTCGTCGATGGCGTCAAGCCCAGCTTTTATGCTCGGTGCGAGCGTGGGTATGGAAGGAGGAAACGGAGACGGAACAAAAGCGGGATAAAGAAGAGAAGACAACGGAACGGAACAGGGAAGAAAAGAAGACGACAGAGCGGAACAAGGAAGAGAAGACAGGAAAGCGGAGAGCCGCAGAAGAGAAGCATATGGTGGCATCAAGCCACAAAGAAGAAACGGAACGGGGGAGGGGCGGCAGAGAGAAAGCCAGTTTAGACCCATGGCGGGGATGAGCGAGGAGAAACCGAGGAGACCACGGTACGACAGTAGGCCTTGCAACGCCCTCACGGTCAAGGGCACCACGTTGGTAGCGGCGGGGGATCCAAGGTTGATCAATGGTCGGGTCGGGGATGGGGAACGGAAGTCGTAGCGTTGGTTGCAACGCTCTGCAATGCCCTCACGATCAGGGTCATTGCGTCCTTGACTACGAGGAATCCGGTCCTGTTGAATAAAGGGAAGAAAGCAGTTTGACGTTCGTCACTGCCAACGGTGCAGTTTATCCTCATGGCGGAGGTGTGCCCATCAAGGGCGGCGAGTCCGAATCCAACACCTAGTCTCCCAACTAGGTGAGCGCCTTTTAATGTCATGCCCAGGACGTGTCCAACGTTAGGACAGGGGTAAGCAGTTTAAAGCCATACTCAGGGCTTTTACGATGGCATGGGCAGTTTAGAGTCGTGCCCGGGACTCAGACAAGAGGGTAGCAGGTGGTGGTGAGTCGGCAACAACAGTAAGGACAGGGAAAGGGGAAAAGTACCCCCTGGACAAGACCGGAGGCACCAGCCGACAAAGAAAGATTATAAAAAGGGGAAAGGAAGGAGGGTCACCGGGGAAGAAGGCGGGGAAGCCGAGGGAGAAGGCGAGACAGAAGGGGCACAAGGAGAGGAAAGAGAGGAAGACGACGAAGAGGCAAGAATGCTGCGAACAGTAAAGAGATGAGGAACAAAAGGACAAGGGGAAGACGGAGGAGGAAGGCCGAGGACACAAACATCGCAGAGAGGAGAGAAACCAGGGGAGGAAGCGGGGGAAGGCGGGACGGAGGGCGCGGAAAACAGAAGGAAGGCACGGCAACGCGTGGCGGGAGAGATGGGGCGAGGATGGTCCGCAAGGAAGGCGTCAAAGTGGTCGGCCGGGAATGGGGAAATAGGGGAGACCGGGGGAGAAGGCGGAAGGGGAACGGAAGCAGCAAGAGAAAGAGGGGAAAGCGGAGGGGATGGGGGAAGCGGAAGGGCGACGGCACGAGAGAAAGGGGACGGAGGGGAAGCAACAGGAGGGGGACCAACGGGAGGAAAAACAGGGGGAGGGGCAGCAAGAAAAGAATCATCGGCGACATCGTCGGCCCAGGACGAAGGGGGAAAGACAGGACGAAAAACGGGGGAAAGAGGAAGTGAAGAGAGGGTCAGGACGGGGAGAGCGGGAGAGGGAGGAGGAGACGGGGAGGGAGGAAGAGGAGAAATCGCAAGGGGAAAAAGGGGTTTGTCCAGGAGAGATGGCGGAGGAGGGGGGAGAGTGTCAACGAGAAGAGAGCGTAGGCAAGCAACAGTGGAGGAGGTGAGACGAGGACGAGGACGATGAAGAGAACAGCCAATCGCGCGGGTGCGAACGAGAGCATGGGCATAAAGGGATGCAGGGGACGCGCGAGGGAGAGGGGTTGGAAAGAAAGGGACAGGGCGAACAGCGTCGTTTGGCAGAGAGGGGGACACGTAGAGAGGGGAAGAGACCATGGACGAGGACGGAGAGGAAAGTCGAACGGCGGGAATGACCAGAGGAGAAGCGGTTCGGGCTCCGGCCTCCGCGTAGGCAGGTGCAGGGAGGGGTACTGGGGAACGAATGGGAAGGGGAGAAGAAGGTGGAGGTGAAAACGCAGCAAACGGGTCGACGTGGACGCCCGTGGAGACAGAAGAAGGAGAAGAAGGACGAGACGGAAAGAGAGGAGCCCCGGGCGGAGATAGAAGTGCGGAGGAGGAGATGTGATGCCGTCGAAGGTTTTGCTCGAGATCATCAGCGAGGAGGCGAAGAAGGGGAGGAGAGGGAAGATAGGGGGGAGGAAGTGTCACGGAACGACGGACGACTAACGGAGGAAAAGGGGAGGCAAACACAGGGATTGGTGGGATAAGGGAAGGCAGAGAAGGACATGGGCGAAGTGATTTGGCAAGTGTACGGGCGCGAGAGAGAGCTTCGGGATAGGAACAGATACGGCGAATGGGTGAGCGAGGGGGAACGGGAGTCGACGGTTGTCGAGAAGAGACGAGAGACTGACCACGTCGGCGAAGAGAGGGAGGTCAATGTTGTTGGAGCTGGAATCGGGAAGTGGTAGCCATCCATCCTTCAAGGGTGGTGGGGGGTTGCAGCATGGTAAGGACGAGCGAAGAGAGAGCTGGATCAACCCCGCGAGAGAAGGCATCAATAAGAATATCTTGATCTGAGACGTTCGATTCTCCAAGTAATTGTTGAAACGTTTGAAGAAAACGAGCGAATCCATCTGTTTGTGAGAGATCTTGGGTAAGGGAAAGAAGACGGCGGCGAGCGATAGTGGAAGAAAGATAAGGGTCGAAGAATTGGTCAAACTCAAGAATGAACTGTAAATACGTAGGTGGGAAGATTTCAGTATCATGCATTTTTTTGTACCATTTTTGTGCAAAGGGGATTTCCAACCCCTTTGTTAATTTACTAAGGCACACCAAGATTTTGACGTGATCGTTCGAATAGACAGATGGGTTGAGGAGGAAATGGGAGTCCATTGCGGTTCGCCAAATTCGGGCGTGATGTGCTTTGTTACGAAATTGCCATAAAATACCATATAATACGCTTACTAAGCTAATCTCGTCGCTATAAGATGAAGTCCCATACGTCCGATTACGACTATTACGACTAACGAAGACGAACGGAACCTGGTTGTATTCTCCAGGGAACCCTACTGCTGTACAAGAGGCAGGTCGTGGTTGTATTCCCTGGCAGAACCCTGCCGTTACATGAAGTGTACACGACTAACGTGAACCTAATGGTAAAG
>JBBPJT010000658.1:0-17174 GCA_038088895.1 Xerocomus potaroensis
CCCCTGCGGCATTCCCTGATGCCCGATGAGCCGTTTGGAGTGGCCACCTGGCCCGTCTGGAGCCGTTCTTCTCCACCTGGCGCCCTACCCGCGTAAATCCATTCTGACCCATCTTGGAGCTTCTTTAGTCTGATTCTAGCGTCCTCGTCGCTTCTGGATGGTCCGTCCCGACTCGGGTATATGTACCAGGCTCACTAGGCTCCCCATAAAGCCCAGCATTTTGGGGCCCGTTCCATCCGTCTGTGGTCTCCCCCGGAGATTCAGGGGGAATGATAATCTACCGACATGCTTTACAATAGTATGCTCACTGGCGACTAGCAAGCAAGGGGCTAGCTAACACCTGAGCATGGGATCGTTGACAGTTCAGCATGCCAACTTAGACGTGTTTTGGGGGGACTCGTACATACAGCCGAAGCACTTTGGGTTTGAGCTTCTAGCTAAGCTCACACGCGCCAGTTCCTTGGTTATCCCCTTTTATCGCCATTTGGGTCCGACGGTAATGCCTTGGACCTCCGAAATGTGGTAACGTATGATGGACTGCATGTTTGTCTGTCCATCGAGTGTGACACATCGACCGTGTTGTCCCAGAGTGCTACTCATTGCGGGCTAGCACTTGACTATAGGAGCGGTTTTTGGGCTGATTTGTACTGTCCCCATGGGGTTTGGCTGATCAACTTACCCGCATCCCGGGCATTATGTCCTTCATCACGAAACACACTCCCATGGCTACCCACGAGATGCTGGTCTATATTCGACTTAAATATCTCACTGACGAAGTTGCGCGAAAGACTGCATTCCCCGCCATCTCTTTGTCTACCCATCAGAGTGATGTTCAGCAGTCTACTCGATCCCTCGTTTCTTGCTAGGATAGCTTGTGGTCTTACCTGGATCGTGTCATGGTTTACTTCTTCAGAGGTGGCAGGGCCGATCGTAGACCTTGGTTATGCGCGGTACCAGGGTTACTTTGATGCACAGACCAACATTACCAATTTCCGGGGCTTACGCTATGCTGCTCCACCCGTCGGCGAGTACAGTGTATGTCTTGTTTGATTGTGCTCATGCTCATCTATTTCCCATGAAGGAAAGTTAAGGTTCCAAGAACCTCGACGTCCAGCCCACACGTCTGATTTAATACCCGCAATACGGGACCCTATCGAGTGTTATGACTTTTCGTTTGGTCACAACATCAGTGCGCCGGGGTCGTCATACATGCACAGCCAACAGCAAGCCACAACACCGACGGGTTCTGAGGATTGCCTATTCCTCAAGTGAGTATGACACAACTACCAAGCGGGCAGGATTGTAACTTTCCACCAATGCAGCGTATTCGTTCCTGGAACAATGCAGTCAAAACCAGCTAAGCCAGACCTCTTTCCTGTGGTGGTATGGATTCATGGTGGAGGGTACGTGCTAGAATTGCCCTCGTCAATGTGTGTATTCATCTTTAAGTGCAGCTACCATCTCGGGAGTGCATCCCAATATAATGGCGCCAGACTTGTCGAGCGTTCCATGAACAACGTGATTGTCGTTGTCCTTCAATATCGCCTCGGTGTATTTGGTAAGCCTTCTGATTCTGCAACGGATGTTATCTCATGAATGGACTTGATTTATCCATTAGGTTTCCTGTCTGGAAGGGAAATTAAAGATCGTGGTGCCCTAAACGCTGGCCTCCGTGAGGGAATTTGGCACTCTTGACGTGGATTGTAGCTGATGATCTCCGGAAACACTAGTCGACCAAAATTTTGCACTACAATGGATCCAAGAGCAGGTAAGACTAATTTATATGTCTATGCCAGCACACTCTAAGCCATGTTAGATCGGATCCTTTGGAGGGGACAAGGATCGTGTCACGATCTGGGGTGTATCCGCGGGTGCCGGCTCCGTTTTACAGCACGTCATCGCCAATGGGGGTAACACTAAACCACCGCTATTCAATGCTGCCATTACCAGTTCTACATTCTTGCCTTCTCAGTATGATTACAACCATCGGTTGCCGCAGGTAGGCATTGCAGTTGTTTTCTCCCGCCAGAAGACCTGGAATTGATCGAGATCAGTCGTTGTATGACCGACTTGTCGACAAGACAGGGTAAGACATATGTGCACATCGCCATTGCCTCCGGGTTAATGTCCCCTGTGTAGATGTGGATCAGAGGA
Source organism: Xerocomus potaroensis (assembly GCA_038088895.1). Classification (NCBI taxonomy): domain Eukaryota; kingdom Fungi; phylum Basidiomycota; class Agaricomycetes; order Boletales; family Boletaceae; genus Xerocomus; species Xerocomus potaroensis. Next base: position 2,155 of record JBBPJT010000658.1, read on the forward strand.
TGACCCATTCACGTGCCTTCAGTGTGTGGATGCGGAGATTCTAGTTAATGCAAGCAATGATATCGCCGAGTCCGCTCTCTACGGTACATTTGTCTTCGTTCCTGTTGTTGATGGCACGTTTATTGCGGAGCGCCCAAGTGTCATGCTTTCCAGAGGCCAAGTTAATGGAGTACGCCACTAATTTTGTCACATCTTTCCGGTCATATAACATTTCCCAAGGACGTTCTTCTCGCTGTCACCAACCAGGACGAGGGCTATATTTTCGTCAATGAGAATCAGACCTTGACACTCGCGCAATATATCTCTAGACTCTTTCCCGGTCTGACGTCTCGTCAGATTCAAGAAGCTGAGTCCTTGTATAAGGGGCATGGGACTCTAGTGGAACAGGCCAGGTTGGTATATGGAGACGGTCAGTCGGAGAATCTTGGACTCTGGAAATACACACCTATTCTCTTGTGTAACAGCCATCTTTGTGTGTCCGACCTACCCTCTGCTCGACGCATTCCCTGGTCACTCATGGAAGGTTGGTTCACGAATCCTTATTAAACTTGTCACATTACATTCGACACAAACTGCTTCCAGGGACTCTTTGCTGTCCCGCCCGCACGTCACGGCGAAGACGTTCCTTACTACTTCTTCCGGTACGCAAAGACAGTTCAACACGATCGTGATCAGTGATCCAAATCATTCATCACAGCGCCGACAACCCCCCTCCATATAATAACGAGGAATTCATCGATGCATTCTCCCTGTCGTTCATGTCCCTCGCCGTGTTCCAAGACGTCAACATCAAATTAGATCCGACAATCACACCGAACTGGAACGAGTATATCATCGACGGAACGGAGATGATGTTCAATCACACGGAGGCATACAAACCGGTCGTCTCGCCCGTACAGGCTGACACAGAGCTGCTCAGGCGATGCGCGTAAGTCATCTCTTGTCGTTAGATAAGTAATGGTGACGAGTGACGGATTTATAGGTTTTGGTCGTCGGTGTCGTCTGAGACGGCTCAGTGATCAGTAATTATTCACACTTCACAAGGAAGGAATCAAGGATAACGTAGAACGATTTTTGTTTGTTTGTAAATTTATTATAGTTTTGTTGCGATTGTTTTTTGTTTTGCTACTACCTGTACAGCAGTATCGATCTTTTTAAGAATACTTGTTCGTAACTCTCATTCATGTATCCTGCGCGCGCGCTTGGAATTACAACACTGAGTTGGTTCGGATGGGATTTTCGTCGCTGATCAGTGGGTTTTACTCTGATCGACATGTTGGCTTTCTGATTTTAATAGCTCGGGTTCGATGTGGTCTACAACCGCACCCTAATACGCCCGTGACTGCTCAAATCGCTGCTTCTCTGCAAACAATCATTGTGGCCCTATTCTCTCGTCGTCGCTGCACAGCTTCTGGACAACACGTGCTGCAGCAATTACGAGTTCGAATGCTTCCCGACGGGATGCGTATACCGTGATCTTGTTCGGCCACGAAGTTGAAATGCTCATCGTGAATGATTTCGCGGGTACTCCAGATGAACTACTGGACATATTTCCCGGTTTTGATAACAACGGACAACTTCAGTCAAGCGATTGATTGAACACAACAGGTTATGGAACGAAAGCGGAGCAAAGAAAGGTGATTCTAACCCTTTTGTTTATTTTTCCGCCTACAGATGTCCGGTTCTCATCTTTCTATCGATGGGGAATATAGAATTGCCGATCACCTCATGTAAGACTTCTGCCGCACGGCGGTCCGACTTGGGTAAGCTTGGTCGTTTGTTCATCCGTTTCGCCGTGTTCGAGCCCAAATGCCTCTTTTTATGCAGAAAACCGATTTCGTTCTGCGTTCTGTCATACGGTCGGGACGCTTCGTCGACGTACCCGTGTCGCATGGCCGACATCGCAGAACAATGCGCCGATGGACCCACCCGTGCCAGCTAGTGTGACGATTCCTACACGAAAGCACTTGGTACGGGCGCGTGCGTGTACCTCGTGGTTTTCTGGTGCATGCATCCTCACCATTTCTGTCCCTACCGGGTTCATCTCGCCAAGGCATTCCTGGGTACCGCAGAGTCACTGCGAAAGCTGAGATGGGATTGATGCATGAAGCGACTGTTTTGTGTGTTCTGGCCATGTCTTGTCGATCTTGTGTTTTTGCTTTGGCTGGTTGTACGTGTTGCTGCCTCTCGGCGGTCTTTCACTTTTTTCTGAGCGTCCTCATCGAGCAATAGTCTTATTTGTTACCTCTATTCCCCCTCCACTGTTACTGTTGCCTGCTACTGTCTTCTCCCCTAACCCCCGAGCTGTTATCACCCTGCTGCCCAGTCACGTCCCCTCCGTCACCTCTGGGACCGAAGCCGAACGCGCGCCGGACAGCTAACACTGCCGCTCCTATATCTCTGCTGTCGCTCACTACCATCGCTGCCGCCCCATCCGATCTAACCGATCTGTCAAGCGACTCTCTTCCTGACTTTATATCGTGTTCTTACTCAGACTTTCTACCTTCCCAGTGTCATCTGGTATCGCACGATTCGTCTGGTCTGCCCCTTCGAAACCTCCGATTATAACTGCTGGCGATATTGGCGATAGGTTGTATCTTGTGCTTCGCACACAAGGGATGTAGCGCCAGCCATCCAGGCTCAACGCGTCGCTTGGGACATGCACCCAGATCTCGCCATTGAATACCGCTCTCCTGATGCCCGCGGCGATAACGACCTTCGGAAGTGGATCGAGAAGGTCAAGAAACTCGATGAAAAGCGACTACGAGAGGTCCATCGCGTGGAGCAATCGATGGGTGGACTATTTGGTACCAAGGGTGTGGAGGCTCGACGACGCAACAACACGAAAGATGGTATCAATGCTAACCACGACCCTGGCCCTCGCCCATGTACCAGGCTCCCCTCTGACGGAAGACGAACAAAAGTTGCTGCGCGACAACGATGGTTGCCTTAAATGTTGCCGGCCTTTCGTCGACCACCTGTCCAGTAATTGTCCGAACGGTTTCCCTGATGTGGCATTCTACAAAACCATCATAATGGACAATATCAAACACCTTTCGAAGAAGAGTCAAAAGGCCACGATCACTAGTGTTCAATTTGACCAAGAAACTCCATCTGGATACGAACCTGAGTCAGATTCGGATGACGAGTGCATAATTCCTACTTCTGTTTCCCACTTCTCTTGGTGGTGTCATATCAATGACCCGCTCGTGGCCTGCCCCATTGCAGTTGACACTCTTATTGACAGTGGCTCTTCGTTAGTTCTGATTAACGATCAACTAGTTAAACAACTGGGGCTGCGAATGCGCCAATTAGAGGCTCTTATTGTCATATCGCTTGCACTATCTAATGGGATAATGTTGCGACGCATCATTGTCTACCTTTGTTGAACGTTCCTTCTTCCATTGATGGTGTTTTCGTTCTCCCATTCTTCTTGGCTTGCCTTTCCTTGTCCACAATAAAGTTGTTATTGATCATGCTTCCTGCACATGTGTCGCAAAGAATGAATACGACCTCCTTCATAACGAACGAGTTCCTAACTCAACCACATGGCAACACCGGAAGTACCCTCCACAACGCAACTGACACCCCGGTGCTATGACTCACTCGCCATTGTGCTGTCTACAACGAACTAGCCCACAAATCTCGTCACTTTGCGAACTGGCTGATGCAGCAACTGTCATCCGGGAACCACATGAATAGGTTGCCGCAGTTCAACATTGCATTGCACATTTGGAAGAACTCAAGGCCTGCGATGCGCGAATGAAGGCGCGCTTCGCTGAGTGTTTCCCTTCTGACATTCCACACTTTGACTCCCTTTCGAACGACATAGTTTTCCGCGTACAGCTCAGGGACGCCCATGCGACTATCCAACGACGTACCTACGATTGCCCAAAGAAATATCGTGCTGCGTGGAAGACTCTGCTCGAGCAACACCTCGCGGCCGGCCGTCCACATCTGTCAAATAGCCAACATTTTTCATCATCCCGAAAGCTGACCCGGCTGTACTACCACGTCGAGTCAACGACTTCCGTGTCCTAAATGCTAACATGATCCCGGACAATCACCCATTGCCACGGATCGAGGACATATTGCGTGACTGTGCCAGAGGCAAGATTTTCGCTAAACTTGAGGTGACTAACTCGTTCTTTCAAACCAAGGTGCACCTTGATGACGTACACTGGCTGGCTGTACACATACGATGGGGGCTGTATGAATGGACAGTCATGCTGATGGGTGTCTGCAATGTACCTGCTGTCCACCAATGCTAGATGAAAGTGCCTTGCGTTACCTTGTTGGTAAAATTTGCCATGGTTACCTCGATGATATTATCATTTGGTTACAGACGCTAGACGAACATGAACATAATGTTGCACAAGTCCTCACTGCCCTGCGTCAATACTCCCTCTTCTGCTCCCCCAAGAAGATGTCCTTGTTCAATGATGAGGTCCATTTCCTCGGGCATCACATTTCGGCTGACGGAATCGCCGCTGACGGTGCCGAGGTTTTGAATGCATTCTCGACTGGCCCGTCCCCACATCTGCACGCGAGATGCGATCCTTCCTTGGTCTCGTCTGGTGTCTCGGCAATTACTCGCCGGATCTCGCTGAATATACCATGCACCTCAATCGGCTCACAACGAAAGAGACTGAAAAGCATTTTCCGGGATGGTCATCCCTCCACAACAACACCTTCGAACGCATCAAACAATTGGTGGTGAGCCCAGTGTGCCTCACTACTATTGTCCACGAACTCCGGTGAGAACACCATCTTTCTCGCCTGCGATGCTTCCAATCTTCGCTCAGGCACAATGCTTTCCTGGGGCAAAGACCTTGCCTCTGCACGCCCTGTCAATTTTGACTCGGAACCTTTTCGCGCTACTGAGCTAAACTACCCTGTCCACGAAAAAGAACTTTTGGCTGTCATTCGTGCCTTGCGAAGTGGCGCACGGAGTTACTCAGTAACCGTATCATTGCCTACACTGACCACCGCACATTAGAAAACTTGCTGACCAGCGCGACTTATCCCGTCGGCCAGCGCGCGGGATAGAATACCTTGCGCACTACGACCTTGAATTCCATTACACGAAAGGTGCAGGCAACATTGCTGCTGACGCACTCTCCCATCGCAACGATCAAGCCACCATCATCGCCAATGTTTCCTCGCTGGTGCCTGATAAGTCCCTCACACTACGAGGCTACACCGAGGATGATTACTGCAAGAAACTTTTCAGCCTTCTTGGTAGGCTTCCTGGTTTCGTGGAACGCAACGGACTCCTCCTCTTAAACGGTCGACTCGTCATCCCGTTCGTCGCCGACACTCGAGAAACGTTGTTCCACCTCGCGCACGATGCCTCCTGCCACTTCGGTACTGACAAATCATATGCGGTACTACGAAAATCCTTTTACTGACCCAACATGCGTCGTCAGCTCGTGGAATCGTACATCCGGGCTTGTGTGGACTGTTAGCGAAACAAGAGTCCTGCCACATCGCCTGCGGGCCCGCTCCACCCCCTCCCTATCCCTGACATATGCGGCGACTCTGTTGCGATCGACTTCCTCCCCGACGACCATGGCTACAACATGCTCCTCATCTTGATTGACCGCCTTGGCACGAACAGACATCCGGATTGTCCCCTGTCGCGATAACCTTTCCACGCAAGAATTGGCCAGTCTCTTTTTTGACCACTGGTCCTGCGAGAATGGGTTGCCGCTCGAAATCATCTCCGATCGTGACAAGCTGCTGTTCCTCCAATTTCGGAAAGCGCTACACCATTTCTCCGGTATTAAACCCAAATTCTCCACTGCTTTCCACCCTCAAACCGACGGTGCCAACGGATGTACCAACAAGACGGTCGTATAAGCATTACGCTTCCTTGTCGACCGTCAACAGAAGGGCTGGGTCGCGGCCTTCCCCGCGTATTTTTCCGTTTATTTCCATTTAATGGATTCTGTGCATGCACATCTGGCTTTGCCCCGTTCCAGCTCCACCTCGGGCGCTGTCCCCGCAAACTACCGCCTATCCAAGACCCGCGACCTCACCTACCCTTCTCGACGGTCCTGCCTTTGAAGCATGCGCCCTCCTCAGCTACTTAGAACTGGATGCTCTCGAAGCACAGGACAACCTCGCCTGCGCCAAGGTGTCGCAAGCTCTTGCCGCTAACCGCCGCGGACCTTTTTTGCCCACCTCCAAGGTTGATGACCTCGCCTTATTTCCCACCTGCCATCGCCACCGGGAATACCTCGCTTCCGGCGCGAATTGTGTCGCCAAATTTGTCCCACGTCATGATTGCCCCCACCGGGTTGTTCGTGCCGACCTGGCCACATCCACCTACGCATTGGCACTTCCTCCAACCTGCAAAATTTCTCCCACCCTCCATGTCAGCCAACTACGTCGTTATTTTCCTAACGACACAACCCAATTCCCGTCTCGCGAACCTCGTAAACCCACTCGATCCTTGCTGCTGATGGTCGACCGGAACATGTGATCGACAAAATCATCGATGAACACCATGTCGGATGCGGCAAACAATACTTGGTCCGCTGGTTTGGTTATGGTACAGAGGATGACGAATGGTTACCACGGAAAGAATTGGTTGATTGCAAGGCCTTGGACGACTGTGGGACACGCTCCACGTCATAGGTGGGGAGAGCGTAAGCCAATCCTAGCATTCTGCCCTGCCAATGGTTTAAGCATTCGCATTCTGCCCTTTTGATCGGCTCTGCCTCACTCAAAATTACTCTAAATGCCAAACTCTTCACATTCCTTCCCTTCGGATCGGCCTCACGCAATCAGCATTCCTACATTGTCCCGCAGATCATGAGATACAGTTCTGTACCATATATATATAGGACCGCTGGGCCTATCGATCCATCGTCCGTATTTTCTATCTTGCGCTCTCTATATATTGCTTGTTCACACTCTGTCTCTGCTCAACTTAGCATTTGTTGCCACCTCTTGGCAGTCTTTCAATGATATGCAGAATGGTAGTTGTATTTTTTGGCTGGTCATGATAGAGGTGATTTAGTAAACTTGTTGACCTTGTAGATGTACTTCCCCAATCCATGTTGCTAGCTAGTCTCATCACAAAAACTGCAAGAAAGTGATATGTCCTTACTAATGCCATTGTGGCTGTGGTCATGGGGAGCTATCAGAGGCATAGTATACCTGACCATAGCATAAACTACCCAGTTTACTTTACAAAGCTCTTTGAGCCACTGAAACCATCAGTGATGATAGAAGTGATACTCTAACTGTTAGCATTTTTGGCTATGAAATTCTCAGTGAAAGTAACAAGTAGAAAATTTCCATGACTTACAGACAATATGCTCAGAAACTATGTCCATCAGGAGCTGATACATTTTCCCCTCATCCTCTGAGTCATATTTGGAATGAAAGTCTTTGAGGGCCTTGCCAACTCTGGCAGACATGCCAGATGAGTTGTACTCCTTAACTGCTGTGACAAATGGATCTTCATTGTTCTGTTGACTGAGAACAAATGAATGCTCTAGGATCAGAATAGTGTCTAAGTATATATTAAGTGTCAGGAAAAACTTATAAAGTGTTTAGGTGAACAATACCAATGCCTATCTTCAATGCTTGTTTCCATCCATTGAATGGAACCTATATTCCCCAAAAGTTAGGGTATTGACTAGATAAACCATTAATCATACCCATAATCTCTTTCTGAGCAATTCTTGATCAATATTTATTTCCTTATTATTAGACAAAGTTAGTATGAGATAGACAGAATGTAAGAGTAAACATACCTTGAATTGCTGTATAACCTTGAAAAATAAAATTCAACTGTATCTATATGATTCTAATATAAAACTGTCTAACATACCATCTATAGAAGAAAAAAAACATTAACAATTGATGATAACACAAGAAAAATCATATTCTTACAGTTTAACAAGAATGGTGAGAATTGAAAGGACATAAATATTGGATATTGTGACTTACATCCTATATAAACATAAATTCAATCATAATGGTCAAAAGAAATTGTGATGAAAAGAAACATATGATAAGTTTATGTAAATATATATGAGAGAAGAAAGCACTTACAATCTAAGCATAAATAAAAGTTTGTATAAAAAGCAATTAATACACTTTTGAATTCCCAGTAAGGATCAGATCACTTACCTCCTATGAACAAGAGTGCAAGAGAGAGACAAGGATGAGCATTGCTGTGAATTCCCCAATGAGAATTGGACCACTTACCTCCTACAAATAAGAGTGCAAAAAAAAAACAAGGATGAGCACTACTGTGAATTCCCCAATGAGAATCAGACCACTTACAGCCTACAAATGAGAGTGCAAGAGATAGACAAGGATGAGCCTTGCCATGAATTCCCCAATGAGAATCAGACCACTTACTCTCTACAAATGAGAGTGCAAGAGAGAGACAAAAATGAGCACTGCTGTGAATTCCCCAGTGAGAATTAGACCACTTACATCCTACAAATGAGAGTGCAAAAGAGAGACAAGAATGAGCACTGCTGTGAATTGCCAAATAAAAATCAAACCACTTACCCCCTACAAATGAGGGTGCAAGAGAGAGACAAGGATGAGCACTGCTGTGAATTCCCTGATGAGAATCAAACCACTTACATCCTATAATAACACATCATTATATGTTGTATTGCTAAAAATGAAAAACACTCCTACCTTAGTGTATGGAAACCATCCCTGGATCTTGCTAATCAATCTCCTTTGCTCTTTATCCCCAAATGGTGAATTTGAGCCATGTTTCTGAATAACAGTTGATACCAGCTCACTGCCAATGTAAATTGTTAGTATCATTCAAATCATTTATCAAACTACCAACACCCACACTTTAATAGCATACTTGACATAGACCATCATGTTGGAATGCTGAGTGGTGGCAAGTAACATCTCCAAAGCTTCCTCATCCAAAACTCCCACAGTTTTCTCCATGAGAGTCTGCCATCCATTTTCAGATTTGTCCATATCTCAATAAAAAAATATGGTCAATGGAGTTATAGCAAACAAGAAATCATACATACTTTGCAAATGGACACATTCTTTGGGAGGATATCTTTTGGCTTTCAATTTCTCCCATGCAGTGTTGTTTTCTAGCATCTTGTCTACATCCTCCTTGACCCTGGCTAGCAGTGCTTCTTGGGGTAGTTTCTTTTCATCTGGTTTAAGTTTACTATGTGCTACAGCTTTCAGTGCATCACATTTTGTGAACACAACCACCACAGGTACTACAGTTGGACAGTTATCAGGATAAGACAGATGTCAGTAGATCACACCTACTACTTCCTGTATCACATTCACCAAAAAACTTTTCCTCTGCAGCCAGCACAGCCCGATGGTACTGATCCATTGGGATGCAATACCTGTTAAGCAAGAAATGTTTTAGCATATGATGAGTGCTGTCACATATGCATGTATACCATATAGCATGGATCCGTTCCTTGAGGTAAACCGTCTTTGCGCGGTTGGTGACGAACTTCTTCACGTCGTCTAATTCCTTCGTGCCACCAGCCTCGAATCCTCCCGAGTCATGGAAGATAAACCCTGGGTTACTTTTGAAGACCATCTCATGCTCGATGTTGTGGATACCGCGCTTAAAATACATCAGGTGGATCTGGGCTCCGAGAGACACAGTTCCAGCCGTTCTCACCTCTTTCGATTCTTTGATCCGCACAGGATCCACCTGTTCGTACATTGTCAGGATTATGCGAGGCTTAATTCAGTGAGAAAAAACCATACTATCTTGCCCTCCGCGTCGAAGATCAGCGGATCATCCGTGGAGTTGCAGATTCGCTTGAGAATGGTCGTTTTGCCTGCATTGGCCCGACCAACAACAAGAATCCTGAACTGTCCAAATTTGTCTCTGGGTTCGTTCCCTTGCATAGTATCTGAGAGTTGTGCTGTGGTTGTTCGCTCGCGCTAAAAGAAGGAAACGGCACGGCAGACGGATGGATATTGCGCAGCCAAAGACAATATGAATCAACAACCGAAATGGCAGACTTGTCGGCGGTTCGAGTCCTCGGACACGGTCGACACCCACGGCCACTCGACCTGCTTGGCTCGGTGTACTTTCGGGATGTGGTACTCAGATCTCAAGAACGCAAGGCGGGTTGTATCCTTTGCTGTGGGATGCGCAGACAACGCAGATCTACCATACAGGGCAGTATATGTTGAACGATTATCGATCGTATGTTTACATGGACGTCTGTATGAATCTATGATACCCTCCGAGCACGTACTTTAACCTATAGACGACTATTGTTCGGGGGATACTTGACGCCCATCGGGGTTGGAACGCTTCTTTGCGTCAGTGAAATCAGAAAACGGAGAGACATTACTAGGACTTGATGGGTACAAAAGGGAGTACTCAGAGACCGAGAACGAACGACAGAGTTGTTCAGTGTGGGTAGGCGATGGAATACGTTCATTCATCGAGATGATTTCGTCGGGGGATAATGGTACAGACTGATAAAGAACAGTGTCACGTAGCAAGTTTAATTGATTGACCCAAACTAGGAACATTCTCCGCAAATCTAGAACACCGCGAAACGAAGTCAGACACGAAAACGTACGGTCCAATCGACCAGTGTTGCTCACCGTCGCCACAGAGAAAAAAGAAAGACAACTCGTTCGATTTCGAGGTGCCCTCCCTACCCATCACGAAATATCTCCCCCCCTCCCAACGCATCATATCAGTCAATAAATCGATAGACGTCACGCACCTTCAAACTCGAATCACTCAGGAAGGGTCTATCTCCGCTAATCCGAACAAGGTGCGTACCACCTCCGAGTCCACGATTCGCTCTGCACGTTTCTCTGCCATCGTGCTGACCCAATTTTCCACTTGCTGTCAACATGCCTCGTATGGGGGACTGTGATTTTGGAAAAGGGTGACCTGGAATGCGAACATGTCCGCATCGGTCAGAACTAGCCGGTATAGTGTCAGATCTGAGCCGTTCGTCATGGCTGTTTGACGATGTGGTGACGTATCTCATCGATCATCGCCCGAGTCTTTAGTAGACTGTGCATCGCACCACGACTCCATTTTATGATAAATGGATACTATTCGCTGGAACCCAGGGTAGTTCATGACCCATTATTCTGGGACCCGAAACTTTAGGATGCGCCTCACGCTTTACCGTCCCAGGCTAAACCTGTTTCTACGGCTGTGCGAGCGTACGTAGACAAGAGTGAGAAGCGGTTCGTGGGAGATAACAAATGTGGCCCTGTACGACTCCGTCGTGTACCGTGCGGCGGGGGGAGACGGATTCCGCCGACTGACGCACGTGCCCTCTACCCATCTTCGGCTGTCATAAAGCGATTGCCTTGGCCGATCACAACATGACCACGACTCGAAAAGTCCACGCACAAATAACATCACACACGTACCCCATTACCAACAAATATCTCTGCCAACCGCCATCGAGACACACTAATGGTCCGCGTCCTGTTCAGTCAAATTGAAGTGATTTACGAAAGAAAGCATATTGTGGTGGCACCGTTTGTTGGCCTTTTTTTAGAGCCGATCCCGACTTGGTGAAGGCGACGCGCTTTTGTCCCTCGTCCTGTGTAACCCCGCCGAGTTGGGAAACTTGTCCGAGCTCCGTGAGAAAAAACAGTACGCTTCCTTTCATTTCTTGGTCAGAAGACGGTAGGCATCAGCAGTTGGATTCACCAGTTTCAGAATGCCTCAGTCCGCCTTGTGCCCTCAATCGCCTGGTGGGCCTCTGACCTGCTACTGTGTGTCTGTTCCGGTAATGCGCTCCCTTCTATCGCCTTCTAGCAGTCCTTGGACGCTGACTCCCCACCGATCTGGTACATTCTGTCACTTCCTGAACTGGCGCTCATCCATTTGACCTACCGACCTTCTACCTCTACATTGCAGGACCATCCCATCAGCGCTCGTTCGTGGCACACTTGCGGCATTCGTTGATGCCTGATGAGTCGTTTGGAGCGGTCATCTGGGAGCTCTACTTCTCCACCTGGCGCTCTACCCGCCTGCAGATCCATTCTGATCCATCTTGCAGCTTCTTTAGTCTGGTCCTAGCATCCTCGTCGCTTCTGGATGGTCCTGTCCAGACTCGGGTATATGCCCCGTGCTCGCTTAGCTCCCCCTAAAGCCCGGCATTTGAGGGCCCGTTCCATTCGTCTGTGGTCTCCCCTGCGAGATTCAGAGGGAATTATAATCCATACCGACATGGTTTTACAATAGTAATCTATTGACGCATCACACATTCTATGCTCACTGGTGACTAGCAAGCAAGGTGCTAGCCAGCACATGAGTAAGGGATCGTCGACAATTCGGCATGCCAACTTAGGTCAAGCACATGTTTTGGGGGGACTCGTACTGCCGAAGCACCTTTGAATTGAGCTTCTAGCTGAGCTCACATGAGCCACATCTGTCGAGCAGCTGAAATGAATGCTTAGGCCGGCACAAGGGTTTGACGGCTTATGTGAGGTTACCTGTCCTGAATTGCAGCTTTGTGATTGGTGGAGAAGAGCAAATGTTACAGAGCAGACCCAGCATATATACCTAAAGGGAGATAAAAGAATTGTAATTAACAAGTGGCCAAGGCTACTGATTGTCCAGTTTTAATTGACAGATGCCAGTTGCTTGATCATCACCACTTGGGTCTGACAGTAATGTCTTGGGCGCTCCAAACGGTGGTAACTATGATAAACTGCATGTTTGTCTGTCCATCGAGTATGACACATTGATCGTGTTGTTCTGGTGCGCTACTCGTGTCGTTACGGGTTAGCACCTGACTCTAGGAACGTTTTTTAGGCTGGTTAGGTACTGTCCACATGGGGTTTGGCTGATTACCTTGCCGCATCCCTGGCATTACGTCCTTGATCATGAAACACTCCCGCGGCTACCCACAAGATGCCGGTCTATATTCGACTTAAATACCCCACTGACGAAGCGGCTCGAAAGACTACATTCCCCATCATCCCTTTGTTTACTCATCAGGGTGATGCTCAGCAGTCTGCTCGATTCCTCGTCTCTTGCCAGGATAGCTTGTGGTCTTACCTGGATCGTGTCATGGTTTACTTCCTCAGAAGTGCCAGGGCCGATCGTTGACCTTGGTTATGCGCGATATCAGGGTTACTTCGATCCACGGAACAACATTACCAATTTCCGGGGCTTACGCTATGCTGCTCCACCCGTTGGCGAGTACAGTATGTCTTGTTTGATTGTGCTCATGCTCATCTATTTCCCATGAAGGAGAGTTAAGGTTCCAAGAACCTCAACGTCCAGCCCACACATCTGATTTAATACCCGCAATACGGGACCCTATCGGGTGTTATAACATTGCGTTCGGTCGCAACGTCAGTGCGCCAGGGGCGCCATACATGCACAGCCAACAGCAAGGCACAACATCGACGGGTTCTGAGGATTGCCTGTTCCTCAAGTGAGTGGGATTATGCGACACAATTACCAAGCGGGCAGGATTGTAACTTTCCACCAATGCAGCGTATTCGTTCCTGGAACAATGCAGTCAAAATCAGCTACGTCAGACCTCTTTCCTGTGATGGTATGGATTCATGGTGGAGGGTACGTGCTAGAATCGCCCTCGTCAATGTGTGTATGCATCTTTAAGTGCAGCTACCATCTCGGGAGTGCATCCCAATATGACGGCGCGAGACTCGTCGAGCGTTCCATGAACAATGTGATTGTCGTTGTCCTTCAATATCGCCTCGGTGCATTCGGTAAGCCTTCTGATTCTGCGGCGGATATTATCTCATGAATGGACTTGATTTATCCATTAGGTTTCCTGTCTGGAAAGGAAATTAAGGACCGCGGTGCCCTAAATGCTGGCCTCCGTGAGGAAATTCATTCACTCCTGGCATGGATTGTAGCTGATTATATCCGGCAACACCAGTCGACCAAAATTTTGCACTACAATGGATCCAAGAGCATGTAAGACTGATTATATGTGTATGCTAGCACACTCTAAGTCAAGTTAGATCGGGTCCTTTGGAGGGGACAAGGATCGTGTCATGATCTGGGGTGTATCCGCGGGTGCCGGCTTCGTTTTACAGCACGTCATCGCCAATGGGGGTAACACCAGACCACCGCTATTCAATGCTGCCATTGCTAGTTCTACATTCTTGCCTTCTCAGTATGATTACAACCATCGAGTGCCGCAGGTAGGCATTGCAGTTGTTTTCTTTCACCAGAGGGCCCGCAATTGATCGAGATCAGTCGTTGTATGACCGACTTGTCGACAGAACAGGGTAAGACATATGTGCACATCGCCGTTGCCTCCGGGTTAATGCTTCCTGTGTAGATGTGGATCAGAGGATGACCCATTCACGTGCCTTCAGTGTGTGGATGCGGATATTCTGGTTAATGCAAGTAATGGTATCGCCGAGTCCGCTCTCTACGCTACATTTGTCTTCGTTCCTGTTGTTGATGGCACGTTTATTGTGGAGCGCCCAAGTATCACGTTTTCCAGAGGCCAAGTTAATGGAGTACGCCACTAATTTTGTCACATCTTCCCGGTCATATAACATTCCCCAAGGACGTTCTTCTCGCTGTCACCAACCAGGACGAGGGCTATATTTCCGTGGATGAGAACCAGACCCTGACATTTGCGCAATATGTCTCTAGACTCTTTCCCGATCTGATGTCTCGTCAGATTCAAGAAGCTGAGTCCTTGTATAATGTTACGACGTGAGCCAATAACCTCGAATGGCGAACACGACGAGGGCGACAATCAGGTAAACGTAGAGATAGGTGATGGCAATGGCGAGGAGAGCAGTAGAGATGACTAGGACTGCCCCTAGTACGACGATAACGGCGAAGGCAAGAATATTGGTAAACCTTCAAGGGAGTATGATCCGGGATGAAGGGAAATGACGACTAGAGTCCTCAAGGCTATGGCAAGCAGGATGAGGAAGAGACCACAAGAGGTTACAAGCCCACACTTAGGCGATGTAACGGTGAGATTAAGCTTAGGGTATTCTACAGGAAGTGCTACACTATTTATACGTCCAGCCATGGTGCA
>JBBPJT010000659.1:0-17144 GCA_038088895.1 Xerocomus potaroensis
ACTAGTGAGGAGCTAGTTCTTTTGTTACACGGTTCGTAGCTGGAACTATTTCAAAGGAAAGGGGAACTCCTAGTTGTTTGAGTGAAGACCTTAGAAGTGGACCTGGAGACTAGGAAACTATGTTGATTGTGTAGAACTAGCTTACTCTATAAGTACAACACGCAATGTATATATATTGTCCTACTTGGTGAATGGACCAAGCTGTGTAAGAGCTAAAATGGAATGTTGGGGAAAGGGCTGAGGGCAAAGCATGGGAGAAGTGGGGACACAAGGCTGTCAATGGAATGACTAAGCTGAGAAGAGGAATGGTGTCTGAAAGAAGAAAAAGAGATTACATAAGAAGACAAACCCATCATCGCATAGAGTATCATAACAACTATGATCCCCCCTTGAAGCCTTTAATGTTGACAGAACAATGAATAAAGGGGCTACCATCATTTATAAAGCACATGTATGTGCAACAGTGCCAGGATGGCAAGAACCATGGGAATTCTTCATCACCAACTTAGGAAAGGAACATGCCATCCTAGGTCTTTCATGGCTATGACATGTAAACCCTTTGATTGATTGGATGAAAGGGGAAATCCACTTCCCTGAACAATCCCCCCTTTTGTCTCCAGAAGAAATGCTGCTCCTCCATTTCCTACCTGCCTCTCCTGACACTTGGATAAGCAAACAGTGGAAAAAAAGATATCATAATCCATCTCATGTCATTCACAAAACCACACTATTGACTGCATTGGCCCAAGAAGGCCAACAATCCTGTTACGGTTTTGCCTGCACCTGCCTGCAGACACTCTTTCTCATCACATACTACACCAAAGGTCTTGAAGAGCATCTTGCTGAGTTCAGACACATGGGGAAACGTCAAAGGAAAAGACATAGATTGAGCAAAGAATGCCTATGCTAGGCAAGGTACAGGAAGGGACCAAAGTTAAGGCTGAACTTAGGGTTTAGCCATCGCTAAGTACTACCCTTATATACCTACTAAGGTTGCACACAGACCAGGTTACCTAATGTGCTATATATGGCAATACCCTATATCCAAGGGTAAGCCCTAAACCCTAGAAGCAAGAAGCACACTGTTACAGTTTTACGACAGGACACCCATTGTTCGTCTTAACATTGGGGTCCTTAGTCTAACAGTTCATTTCTTAGTCCTCATTCCTGCCCCACCTATGGTATACGATTAGATTTCCCCTTCGTATTGTGTTCCTGACCTTAGGATAACGCTTGACTCCTAGGTCGTACTGTAATACCTGCCACGTGACATACATGTGTTTGCCATGAGGCTTCTTTGCTTCTGCCTCATGGCCGTTCCTGTTATAGCTTACCTCATGTAGAAGCCCAGGGTCTTGGGCATTCCCAAATGTAGATCAACTCTTGCACCAGGGTTGAGGGTCTTCCTTACTTAGTGCTTAGTCAGCATGGTCTGTGCGCCATGGCTGGTAGTATATAAGCGTAGCACTTCTTGTAGTAGATCCTAAGCTTAATCTTAACATCATTACATCGCCTAAGTGTGGGCCTGTAACTTCTTGTGGCTCCATCCTCACTCTGCCGCCATGCCCTGAGGATTCCCTTCATCATCGTTCCTCCGTCATCCCGGCATGTGCCCTTGACGGCTCCTCCATTCACCACCACGTTCATCTCTATCGCTGTCTTCGTTCTCACGACCATCCTAGTGGACGTTGTGTTCTCTGTCTTCACATCACTCGCCGTCTTCATCGCAGTCGCCTATCTTGTTGTCGCCCTTGTAGTCACCACCATTCAAAGCTATTGGCTCACTACGTAACACACACCTCGTGGGGGATAAGAAGTAAGCCACAAGGACAGAAGAAGCATGGCATCTACTCGCTGTGTGGGAAATACTACTATCTATAGATCGGGGTCAAGGGAACACCCGATCGAGAAGGAAGTCCATGTTGGGCAATGTGCACCGACACGTAAGCCATAACGGATATCGGATGACGATCCAATATCAAAGGGGTATTGGCCATTGGATCGCGATCTGATGATGAGGGAGTGTTACGGTGTTGCCTGCATCCGCCTGCAAGGCATCGACACCATCCAAAGGTCTTGAAGGGCGAACAGCTGGGATCAGACACAATGGGAAAAGGACATGAGAAGAGAGTAGATTGCAGGACAAGAATGCCTTATGCTAGGCAAGATACAGGTAAGGGACCACGTAAAGATGAACGTAAGGTTCAACCGCCCTAAGTACTACCTTTATATACCTACTAGGATTGCGCACAGACCAAGTTACCTAATGCGCTACAAATGGCAATACCCTATGCCCAGGGTAAGCCCTAAACCCTAGAAGCAAGAAGCACACCTCGTGGGGGATAAGAAGCAAGCCACAAGGACCAAAGAAGCACAGCCATACTTGCCGTGTGGGAAGAATCTAACTACATATAGATCGGGGTCAAGGGTACACCCGATCAAGAAGGAAGTCCATGTCAGGCAACATGCGCCGACGCGTAAGCATAATGGATATTGGATGACGATCCGATATCAAAAGGGTATCAGCTATCGGATCACGATCCGATGCCAGGAATCTAAGCATAATGGTCCGACCTTAGCATGGCAGCTAATCGGACAGGGAAAGTCGTAGGTGAAGGGATTGACGACCATAGGTGATATGGGGTAGTCGTAGGGAAGTTGAATCGAGTATTCGTCGTACGTTTGTTTGGTCATGTAGATGTCAAGGGTAGTTTCAAACAGTAAAACCCCATTACTAGCTTTAGCGCAAGTAGGTTTTCATTAAAACCGTAACAGGGAGAATATAATGGGTATCGGATAATCGTATCTGATACTGGGGAAGTCTAACATAATGGTCTGATGCTAGTATAGGCAACCAGTCAGACGGATAGATCTATGATGGGGATGAAGGGAGAGATAATGGTATCTTCATGAACATTCCCTAACACTAGGGAAAAGGAGGATCTGGAACAAAAACCATAACAAATCCAATGTAACACTACCCCCATTCATTTCAGATTTGAAAGACATGTTTGCCAAACCAAAAGGGAATTCTCTCCCTCCTTTATGGCAGTTCAACCATACCATCTCCCTTACTCTGAATTTTATCCCTTGCATTGCCAAAGTTTATTGTCTCAACCCTGCTGAGTTGAAAGCATGCCAAACATTCTTGACAGAGAATTTGTGCATGGGAAGAATTGTACCATCCAAATCCCCAGACATCTTCCTTCTTTTTTGTACCAAAGAAAACAGGTGATCTGCATCCATGTCAAGATTATTGTTATCTCAATGAACACATGGTTAAGAACACCTATCCCCTTCCCCTTATTTCAGATCTCTTCAACAAACTACAGAATTCATCTATCTTTACCAAGATGAATATCTGCTGGGGATACAACAATGTCCTGATTGCCCCTGAGGATCATTGGAAGGCAGCCTTCATCACACCTTTTGGGTTATATGAACTGACAGTCATGTTCTTTGGTTTGTGTAACTCCCCTGCTACTTTCCAAGCAATGATGAACCACTTATTTTGCGATTATCTTGCAGAAGGGTGGCTTATCATCTATATGGATGATTTACTTATCCATTCCTCCAACTGGACGGCACACCATGAGCATACATGGAAGGTACTTTTATGCCTTTGAGAACATGGTCTCTTTCTTAAACTATCAAAATGTGTATTTGATGTCTCCAGCATGGAATATCTTGGCATGATCATGGCACACAACCAACTTCAAATGGATCCAGTGAAGTTATCAGCAATCACTGAATGACAACCTCCAAATTCCATAAAAGGAATACAATCCTTGAGGTCCTGCAACTTCTATTGCAAATTCATCCCCAACTTCTCTATGCTTGCTGTTATGCTTGGCCTGGATAAGGACGAGCGTAGCCCTTGAAAAGGGGATCGAGTTCTTGGACCTTTGTGCTGAAGGTATCAATGCCTTGCAAGCCAGAGGTCTTGGATCAAAGTATCAGTGCCTCATAAGCCGGAGGTCTTGGATCAAGGTATCAGTGAAGTAGACTGTCTGACGAAGTGCTGAGCAAGATGTCGAGAGAAACCAATGGATCGATTGACTGGTAGGTCAGAGGATACAAGGGGTCTGTCTAACTAATCATACTAGTGTATTCTATATAAGTGGGATCTCCCTTGTAGGGTGAAAGGCAAGTAAAGGAATCAAGGGAGGAGGGGCGAGCATAGAATGCGAGCCTAGAAAGGTAAACTGTTCTGGAAAGATAACTAAGAATGGTTATCATAACTAGATCAGGAATAGATGATGTTGATGGGATAAGATCAGGTTTATCATCTAAACAAGTATCAAGGTTGGAAAAGGAATCAGCTATAGTACAACCAGGAGAAGAGTCTTGGTTATTAGCGTAATCAGTCAAAAGACAAGAACAAAGAGCTTATCATATAAAGCAAGGATTCACTAGTGATCTGAAAAGAGTAATCAAGTAAGGATCAAGAGCTAAATAAGAAGAACAACAGTATACAAGGGATAAAATGTAACACTTGCTGCCCCTCTTCATGCTTTAACCCACAAAGGTGCCCCTTGGGCTTGGTTCTCTGTCTGTAGTGAAGCCTTTCAATGCTTGAAAGATGTCTTCTTGACTGCCCCCATTCTCACCCTCCCTAATTTGCACCAGCCATTTGTTGTCATGACCAATGCCTCTCTCTTTACTACTGGGGGAGCATTGATGCAATGCAATGTAAATGGTGATCTTTATCCCTGTAGTTATCTTTCCCATTCTCTCTCCCCTGTGGAATGAAACTATGATATCTATGATTGAGAACTTCTTGCCATCATTCATGCTCTTACTGAGTGGTGGCATTATCTCCAAGGAACCAGCCTTCCAGTGACAGTGCTCACTGATCACAAGAACCTCTCCTATTTCTGCCAACCCCATCATCTCTCCTGTTGATAGGCTGGTTGGATGCTCTTCCTCCAAGACTTTGATCTGCACTTCTCTGTCCAACCAGGATCTGCCATAGGCCTCACCAACACCCTTTCCCACTCTCTTTCTGCTGACATGTCATCTGATAATATAAATGTTACCCTCCTCTCTGATATGCTGTTCATTTCCCTTCTTAACACTGCTCTCCAGGCAAAGATTGCTCTCTCCTCTGCCTCAGACCCTCTTGTTCTCTCCACCCTTGAACACATGTGTGAGGGCTCTTCTCTCTTTCCATGGTCTGCTCACTCTGATTGGTCCTTCACTGACAATCACCTCTACATTCCCCCTTCTGCCCATCATGATCTTGTCTCCTCTATCCACACCTCTCCTGCTGGTGGTCATGGTGGCATCTTTTGCACCACTGCCCTTCTTCAATGCAATTATTGGTGGCTGGGTCTTCCCTCTTTTGTTTGTCAGTTCATCACAGGCTGTGCTCTCTATCAGGCGAGCAAGGTCCTTACCCATCCCACCATTCCACCCTTGTCTCCTCTCTCCTCCTTTGCTACTTGTCCCTTTCAACAAATTTCTGTCAACCTCATCTCCTCTTTTCCCCTGGTTGGGTTGATTGATTTTGTTTTGGTTGTGGTCAACCATGGCCTTAGTAAGGGGGTATTTTTCATCCCTTGCTCTAAAGCAATTGATGCAGCCAGTGTAGCCCACCTCTTCTATCAACACATCTTTCCCCACATCAGCCTACATGACAGAGTGATCTTCAACCACAGCCTCCAATTTGCCTCTGCCTTTGCATGAGAACTTGCTCACCTCTTACATTACAATGTTGTGCTCTCCTCTGCTTATCACCCACAAACTGACAGTGAAACTGAAAGTGTCAACCAAGAGTTGAAAACATATCTTTGTCTCTTCTGTCAAAACAACCCTCTTACATGGGTAGACCTCCTACCCATGGCACAATTTACACATAATTTATCCATACACTCTGTTATGAAACAAACCCCCTTTTCTCTTATCCTTGGATATAAACCATGAGCATAGTTTCATTTGGCAGGGGAGAAAGTTTGGGAGAGATAGCCACATGGATGAAGGTCACCATTACTATCACATTGCATGAGCACCCCTCCAGACGCAAGTAAGGAGGTGTCGGTCATAACTGTAAAAGGTTGTTGGAGATTTGGGAGTGTCAGGATGGGCGTGGTGAGGAAGATGTCCTTCAGTTTAGTAAAGGCTGTATCGCACACAGGGGACCATTGCCATGGGTGATCCTTCTTGGTAAGTTGGTGGAGAGGGGTGGCAATTGTTGCAAAGTTGGAAATAAAACATCAGTAAAAGTTGCAGAACCCAAGAAAGGACTAAATGCCCTTGAGAGAATGAGGGGGAACCCAATTGGTAATGGCAGCCACCTTGACGGGATCCATCTGAAGGCAACAATTATAGGTGACAATCATGCCAAGATATTCTACCTTTGCAGCGTCAAAGGTACATTTGGGTAGTTTCAGGTAGAGATTATGTTTATGGAGGTGAAGGAGTACCTTTCTTGTCTGCTCATGGTGGAGGGAGAGATCAGAGGAATGGATGAGCAGATCATCCATGTAAATGATTAACCATCCTTTGGCCAAGTAATCACAAAATAGATGGTTCATCATGGCCTGAAATGTTGCAGGGGAGTTACATAGGCCAAAGAACATCATAGTTGGTTCAAAAAGACCAAAGGGGGTGATGAAAGCTGCTTTCCATCGATCCTCTGGGCAAATCAAAACATTGTTATACCCCCATCTGATATCCATCTTTGTAAAGATAGATGATTCCTTCAATTTGTCAAAGAGATCTGCAATAAGAGGGAGCAGATAGGCATTTTTTACAGTATGTTTATTCAGATATTGATAATTTTGGCATGGGTGAAGATCTCCTGTCTTTTTGGGTACAAAAAAGAAAGGAGACGCTTGGGGTGAAGTGGAAGGGATAATACTCCTGCAGCTAGATTCTCATTTAAGAAGGCACAACATGCAGTTTGTTCTGCAGGGTTGAGGCAATAGACCTTGCCTATTCGTGGGATGAACCCTGGAGTCAGCATAATGGCATGATTGAAATCTCGTGATGGGGGAAGACTACCAAATTTGGATTTGCTGAATACATCAACAAAGTCTTTAATAAACAGAGGGAGAGGTGATTGGTCTATGACATGGTTTTGGGCAAGAGAGGTGGACAGAGTGGTTCTGGCAATGTGTTGTAAGAGATGATATCGTTTTTTCCATTGTTGGACAGTCCATGTTATGCATTTTATGCAGTTGTCAGTAAATGGATCCCTTAGTTGAGAAGATCAACCTTAAGGGAGGACTCTGGAGGCTAGGGAACTACGTAGGATTGCATAGAACTAGCTTAGTCTACAAGTACATATCGCTATGGTATTTATATTAGTCCCTATGGCGAACGGACCAAGCTATGCTAGGCTATAAGAGGAACGTTTTGGGGTAGGGCTAAGGGCATAACATGGGAAGAATGGGGACACAAGGCTGTCAACAATCGACAGGCCTAGAAAGAAAAGAGCGTCCATAAGAGGAAAGAAACGTACACGTGTCGCCGTCTCATGAAAACCATAACATAAGCCTCGACTAGCGAAAAGGATCACTGAGCCTTCACCCTTATTCTTTATCATAAAACGTGTAATCCTTCAACTCGTCATGGAGGATCTTTTCTTCGTCAAGAAGTTCCTGCACCTGAATCCACTTGGGGCACAACTCTCCCCAGACCAATGTTTGACATTCATCACAGCCGGTGGGACAACAGCGATAGAGAGGACATGTCTGTCCCCAGTGACTCTTGGCGCAATAAGGGCAGAGGCCAGATGGACAGTTCTGGAGGAGATGGCCCGATGCGAAAGCGTTACAGGTGGGACATTGATGTTTCAGGCACCAAATACCCAAATGTGTATCTTTTTTGCCACACCATTCACAAATTGAGAAGGGGTTGACAGTCGGGGACGACGAATGTGGTGAGGTAGAAGAAGGGCGAGAGGTGGTCGCTTTGGAGCAGAGGTTATATACCAGGGATGAAGGGAGACCAAAAGACGAGGAGATGAATTTTTTCTTCTTCCCCCCTTTCTTCTTTGGTTGTTGAGGAGGGGAAGGAGTCGTCTGATTGCGGGGAAAAATGGATAGGGGAGCAGGAACAGGTAAAGGAGTCGTCTCGTCTCTCTCCTCTTTGACTTTAGGAGAGGAGGTGGAAAGAGGAGAGACATATCCCCCTGGCATGGTCTGATCATCTTCATCTTTGTCAAGAAGAGGTGGAAGGGATGGGGAAAGTTGGAGCGGGATTGGAGGGAAGGAGGTAATTGGGGCAACACACACTAGTAGCTCAGTTGCGCGGAGATATGCATACCAGGATGTTGGATGCATGACAATCAGGAAGGGGCGAACTAAGGGGCCGATGATCTCGAAGGGGAAGGAATTTAGTACATATCCTAGCCCTAAACAGTAGAGGAGAGAGAGGATTCACCCTCGCACATCAGTCAAGCAAGTTGTTCCTTGTGCAGCTAGGATGGGGGGGCAATCAGATGGTGTTGCAAAGTTAAAAATGAGATGTAATATGGTGAGGGTGAGGTAGAGCTGACAGGCCTCTTCAAGTGCCATGTCCATGATTGGCGACTCCATGGCTTGCGCTAGAAGGGGAGCATCTTGTAACACAGTAGAGAAGATTAGGGCTTGGGTGAGTTCTGGGAGGAAGTTGATTTTGACAGGGAAGATAGTGGGAATGAGGTGAGCTGAGGTCGTCATGGTGGGGGGGGAGGTATTGCGAGTGGGAGGCATGGTGAGGGGAGTTGCAATGATGGCTGTCACGAAAGAAGGTGCTTCTTTTTATATGTCGACAGGATGGTCTGTGCTCTGGCTAAATTCCATTCTGGTTCCCAAGTGTTCTCGGCTAAAGAATATCCCTTCCATTTGATGAGATAGCGGTGATTTCATGGAGGTCCCTTATGCCGTAAGATGTGTTCAATCTCCCATACCTCATCTCCATCTACCTCCATTGGGGGGGGCATAATGTCGGCGTTCCGTGTTCCACAGTCGTTCAATAAGGAGATAAGAGGGAAGCATGGAAGACATCATGAATCCGCCAAGAAGGGGGTAGTCATAATTGATACGCCACCGGGGAGATGACCTTTGAGATTTCAAATGGTCCTTTGCAGAGCGGGTTTAATTTCCTCCAGGGAGAACTCAGCCTCAAGTTCTTGGCTTCCAGCCACACCTTATCGCTGACCTTCCAGGGGCGAAATTTACTCCGAATACATTCCTTCATTAACTGTTGAGCCATTTGATGAGCACTTACTGCTTCTTTCCATGCTCTGTCAAGGAAAGACAATCGTTCCGAGAGGGCTGGGATGAATGTTTTTCCTAGTGGTGGATATCCTCGTGGTTCGTAGCCCAGCATTAGTGAGAACGGGGTGCATTGAGTAATGGAGTGGACAGAAGAGTTATGTGTGAATTGCGCCGTCGGTAATAGGTCCACTCATGTATGCGGATTATCTTGGCAAAAGAGGCAGAGGTAGGTTTCAAGTTCCTGATTTACTCATTCAGTTTCACCATCAGTTTGTGGATGATAGGCGGAGGAGAGAGCAACGTCATAGTAAAGGAGCCATGCTAATTCTTGAGCAAAGGCAGAAGCAAATTGCGGACCACAATCCAAGATTAGACGATCATGTAGTCCTACAATGGGGAAGATGTGGGTGTAAAAGAGTTTGGCGACTCCTGCTGCATCAATTGATTTGGAACAAGGGAGGAAAAATACCCCCTTACTAAGGCCATGGTCGACCATGACCAAAACAGAATCAAAGGCACCCACAGGGGGAAAGGCAGAGACGAGGTCGATGGAGAGTTGCTGGAAGGGGCGAACTGCAAGAGAGGCAAAGGGAGAGAGAGGAGGAAGAGAGGGATGGGTATTCACTTTAGAGGACTGGCAAAGGGGACAACTAAGGACGTAGCAACAGACGAAGGTAGGCATGCCAGGCCACCAATAATCATGGCGAAGAAGAGCCAGGGTACGAAAGATACCCCCGTGACCACCAGTGGGGGAGGAATGGATGGAGGAGACGAGGGAGTGACGGGCATCCGGGGGAATGTAGAGACGACGACGATAATAAAGACGCCCATTGGCAAAGGACCAATCAGTGAGGGAGGAGCGGGGAAAGAGAGGGGAACCCTCGGCCATACGAGAGAGAGCAGAAAGAACCAGGGGGTCGGTCGAAGAAGAAAGGTGAATTTTCTGGGTGAGGGTGAGGTCGATTGCTGAGATAAAGAGGTCGGGGGGAAGAAGGGTCACGTCTGCATTGTCCTGAGCCGTGGAAACTGTGGTGGCGCAAGAAAGGGCATCAGCAGGGGCCATGGCAGAGCCTGGTTGAATGGAGAATTTGAGGTCAAAATCCTGTAGGAAAAGCATCCACCAGGCCTGACGACAGGAAAGACGGTAAGGTTGGCGGAAATAGGCAAGGTTTTTATGATCCGTGTATACTTCGACTGGATGACCCATCCCTTGAAGGTAGTGGTGCCATTCCATGAGGGCATGGATGACGGCGAGGAGTTCTCGATCATAAATGTCATAATTTCGTTCAGCGAGGGAGAGTGTGTGGGAGAGGTAACCACAGGGGTGGAGGTCCCTATTACCATCACATTGCATAAGCACGCCACCGGTGGCGACAAGCGAGGCATCGGTCATAACGAGGAAGAGTTTCGTGAGATCAGGGAGAGTAAGGACTGGGGAGGAAAGGAAGCGGTCCTTCAGCGACTGAAAGGCATTGGCACAAGCAGACGTCCAGTGCCAGGGAGCATCCTTTTTGGTGAGAGAGTGAAGGGGGGCAGTGAGTAAGGAGAAGTTCAGGATGAATTTCCAATAGAAATTACAGAAACCCAGGAAAGATCAAATTCCCTTCACTGTCTTGGGGGGTTCCCAATCCTTGATAGCAGTAAGTTTGGTGGGGTCCATGCAGATATGGTCCGCCGATACCATCATTCCGAGATACTCGACCTCAACCGCGTCGAAGATGCACTTAGATAATTTGAGATAGAGGGAGTGTTCCCAAAGGTGGGACAATACTAGGTGTGTTTGACGATGATGGAGGGTCAGGTCAGGGGAGTGAATAAGGATGTCATCCATATAAATGACTAGCCACCCTTCAGCGAGGTAGTCCCGGAAAATGTGGTTCATCATGGCTTGGAAAGTGGCTGGAGAGTTACAAAGGCCAAAGAACATTACCGTCGGTTCATAAAGGCCAAAAGGAGTAATGAAGGCAGCCTTCCAACGATCTTTGGGGTGGATAAGGACATTATTATACCCCCATCGGACATAGAATTTGGTAAAGACCTTGGACCCTTTCAGTTGATCTACCAGCGATGAAATCAATGGAAGGGGATAGGCATTTTTCACTGTATGTTCATTTATGTAACGGTAGTCTTGGCATGGACGGAGATCTCCTGTTTTCTTCGGAACAAAGAAGAAAGGAGAGGCCTGGGGAGAGGACAAAGGAACTATTCGTCCGGCCTTCAGGTTTTCGTCGAGAAAAGTTTGACAGGCTTCCTTTTCTTTCAGATTGAGAGGATAAACTTTTCCGACCTTCGGAATGAAGTTCGGAGTCAAGGTTATAGTATGATCAAACGGTCGGGAAGGGGGTAATTGTCCTTCCTTGATTTCTCCAAACACGTCCGCATACTCTCGAAAGTTGCTGGGGAGTTCTATCATGAGTCTGGGTGACTTTTCTTGTGCTAATTGCATGGCCAACGTTGTCTGGGATATTTCTTCCACTCTATATCTCTTCTTCCAGAGGTTTGCTAATTTGCAATCAGTGTTCATCGATAAATGATTGATTTCTTCGTCGTTGTCTACTGTAGGCCATCCAGGCAAGGCAAACGTCCCCTGGCTCCAATTGATAAGGGGATTTGCTCTTCGTAGCCACAGGAGGCCTAAAATGATGGGATCTTGTCATATAGTGAGGACTAGGAATGTCCAGGGTTTGATCCATGTTCCTATTTTTATTGCAATTGAGACACTGTAGTGAATGATGTTGCTTTTATTGACTGTCCCATCCACATTTCATGTGATTTGTGTTTTGGCAAGCTTTTGTAGTGGTAGTCAATGTTTTCTTGTGAAGGATTCATTGATAAAACTTCCTGTGGCCCCACTGTCAATAAGGGCAGTAGTATCAATCTTTCGGGTAGCACTGTAAAGACGAAGAGGGATGTGCATTGATTTCTCCATGGTTCTGATCTTATGTACAGTTGCTATAGTATCAGGAAGAGAGGTGATTGATGATCCTTTCTTCCTTGCTAAAAATCCTTTCCTTTTGCTTTGGCCAACTCCGTTCGTGCCACTTCTTCAACTTCCTCGTTATCAGTATAACATGCTTCCAAAACAGCATGAATTTGATTGGCAGTGGTCCCTTGTTCAGTCAACTGGGTGATAAAATGGTCTAGTTTGGTCGAGAGAGGTTTTTCTGTTGGGATAGCCATAGACACCGTTCGCACAGGGAGATGTTGGGTCGTTGAAGGCCCTGCTTGGCCACTGGATATAGGCAGGGTTAGAGAGGTAGGGTTTCGGCAGAAAGGGTTGTTGCTCCGAGGTGGAGTCCTTCCTTCACCACCATTTCAGTATACACTGGCTCAACAGCCAATTCTATGACAAATGAAGCATCTGTTTTCCCTTAGATGCTTTGTGCGGTTTGCAGGGGTAAGGGTTACTGCATCTACGTCCATAGCATTTGGGTCTCATCTCCCCCCACTTTGTTGCATCCATTGCAATACTCCCCCAGAGCGAAGGGCTCTGATATGTTGTACTTGTTGCACGTGGAACTTAGACGCTGCTTTAGCCCATTCTTCAAGGTTAACTGGTAATTCGGCCATTGACAGGATCATTTGGCTTATCTGAGGGTCTAACCCTCCAGCGAAAGCATCGATAAGGGTATTTTGATCAGTAATGCTGCTCCGTGCGGCGTGAAGTTGGAAATCAGTGAGATATGTTTGGAATCCTGCGTCCCTGTCTCGCAGGTTTTGCTTAGTAGCTAAAAGCTTTCGACGAGCTTCTTCTTTAAAGTTATAAGGGTAAAACGTTTTGCTGAAGTCTTTCATCAGCAGGTCATATGTCTTTTCTTCATCTCGGATAGTTTCATCTCCTAGAATATGGTACCATTTTTCTATGAAGGACCTTCCTCGTCCTTTCATCAACTTGCTTAGCGTGACCAACATCTTTGGTCCGTCATAGACATAATGTTGTGGGTTAAGTGAAAAGTAGGCCACCATGGCCAGGCTCCATTGGATGGCATCATCAGTTTTGCCAGAGAAATCAGCAGGTAACCCTACCTTGGATTCAGCAGGGATTGGAGCTTGCGCAACAGGGACAAGGGGAGGCAGAGCAGGGGCAGTGGGGTCATTCATGGCAGGGAGGGGGGGAGGAGGGATGAGAGGGGTGTCTTTGGCAGAGGAGTACTGTTGCGGAGATGTTCTGTTGTCTTCAGACGAAGTTGTGGAAGATGGAGGTGTGAAAAACCTTCGGGGAGGAATGGCTGAAGCGATGCTAGCTTGCAGCTAGGATGAAGCTAGTTCTTTGTTACGCGTTTTACGCAGTTGTCGGTAAATGGATCCCTTAGTTGAGAAGATCAACCTTAAGGGAGGACTCTGGAGGCTAGGGAACTACGTAGGATTGCATAGAACTAGCTTAGTCTACAAGTACATATCGCTATGGTATTTATATTAGTCCCTATGGCGAACGGACCAAGCTATGCTAGGCTATAAGAGGAACGTTTTGGGGTAGGGCTAAGGGTATGACGTAGGAAGAATAGGGACATGAGGCTGTCAACAATCAACAGGCCTAGAAAGAAAAGAGCGTCCATAAGAGGAAAGAAATGTACACGTGTCGCCGTCTCATGAAAACCGTAACAGTCCAGGAGTCCAGGGAAGTATGGAGGAAACGTGCGATGAGAATGTCCTTGGGGTGACTGCTATCACTAGATAATCCTGGGAGATATACTTCTCCTTTTGTCCAGTCGATGAGTGGATTGGCCTGTTGCAACCATGGTAAGCCCAAAATTGCCTTTTCTTTCCCTAAGTGTGTTATGAGAAAGTCCCATGGGGCAGTCCATCCAGGGATCGTTGCAGTTATTAATACCTTGTGCATGATCCATGCTTCTCAATTTCTTGTTCCATCTACATTTCGCACCTCCAAGGGGGTGGGAAGGGGTGTCAGAGGGAGATGATGTTGTTTTACAAAGGCAGAGTTGAGGAAACTTCCCATTGTGCCACTATCGAGAAGGGCAGGCATGTTGACTTTTTTATATCCTTGATGTAAAGAAAGTGGGAGATGCATAGATTTTGTTGTTTTCCCATTCAGATACATGATGGTTAGTTCATTAGATAAGGGAGGAGAAGCTGTCAACTTGGCTTTCCTCCTTAAAAATCTGCTTCGACTTGGACTATTTCCTCTCTGTTGGTCCCTCCTTCGTCATAACACGCTTGCAATACCTGGTGAATTTGTTCAGGTATGGTTCCTTGTGCTACAAGAGTAGCGATATATTGGTCTAACCCATTAGTGGTGGTGGTCCGGATGTTCTGCCATGTGTTACTCTGTCCTCCATTATTCCTATTAGCAAGACATTGGTGGAAGAGATTGGTAGAGGCACTGGTAGAGGTGGAGGCCTTGTCCCTCCCTTGTCGTTGATTGGGCAACGATCTTCCTTGGTGGTTGCTAGATCGGCAACCTATACAATGACAGATGAAACACCTGTTTTCTCTGAGGTGTTTTGCATGATTCACAGGGGAAAGGAATACGGCATCCATGTCCATGGCATTGGGATCCCACATTCTTCCAAAAGTATTGCTAATAGATCCCCCAGTTCGCAATGCCCAAATTTGTTGTTGTTGGGCATGGAATTTCACCACAGCGGATGTTACAATACTTGTTCCAGATCCACCATTTCCCCTAGTGTTGGGGTTCGCTCATGAAGATACTGTCATCCCTCCCTTCACCCCCACCCATAGATCTCTCCATCTGACTAGTTGCCTATACTAGCATCAGACCGTTATGACAGATTCCCTGGTATCGGATGGATACCCGATACCTGTTATGTTGCCACCCGTCACCAGATCGTGATCCAATGGCCAATACCCCATCTTGATATCAGATCATCATCCAATATCTGTTATGCTTACACATTGGTGCATATTGCCCAACATGGACTTCCTTCTCAATCAGGGTCACCCTTGACCCCGATCCATAGATAGTATTTCCCACATGGCAAGTAGATGCTATGCTTCTATTATCCTCATGGCTTACTTCTTATCCCCCACGAGGTGTGCTTCTTGCTTCTAGGGTTTAGGGCTTTCCCTTAGGTATAGGGTATTGCCATATTTAGCATATTAGGTAACCTGGTCTGTGCGCGACCCTAGTAGGTATATAAAGGTAGTACTTAGCAACAGCTGAACCCTAAGTTCAGCTTTAACTTTGGTCTCTTGCTTGTACCTTGCCTAGCATAGGCATTATCAATCCATGTCCTTCTTCCTTGTCATTCCCCTTTGTGTCTGATTCCAGCAAGATACTCTTCAAGACCTAGGGTGTTATGTTGAGAAGATAGCCTGCAGGCAGGTGCAGGCAAAACCATAACAGCAGATACCCAATCATCCAGAGTGGCAGGGAGCATGCCCATAGAAAGAATCATCTGAGCTATCTGAGGGTCAAGTCCTCCTGTGAAGGCATCAATTAATGTAGCATCATCGGTCACTCCTGACCAGGCAGCATGTAACTGGAAATCAGCTAGATAGTTCTGAAATCCTCTCTCCTTGTCTTTCAAATTCTGCCATGTGTTCAACATTTTTTGTCTCACTTCTTCCTTAAAGTTATATGGATAGAATGTTTTCCCAAAGTCTTCCATGAAGACATCGTACATTAGCTGTGCAGGGAGAAGCACGGGGTTGTTTAGTCTGGTGTACCATTTTTCGGCGAAGGGGACTCTGCATCCCTTGGTAAATTTGCTCAAAGCAGCAAAGATCTTATCTCCATCAGTGATGTAGATGGTGGGGTTCAAGGTGAAGTAGGCAGTCATAGCCATACCCCAGCTGACCACTTTAGATGTCTCTCCAGTGAAATCGGAAGGCATTCCTGCCTTTCATTCGGGGGGGTTTTGCAGAACATTCATGACTGGTGGTGGGGGTGGTAGGAGTTGGGGGAAAGGGGGAAGGGGTAGGGGAGGGGGAAAGGCAAGTGGGGTGAGGGCGAGTGGGGGAGAGGGGGGAGCAGAAGGAAGAAGATGATAAGTGGAGTGGATAGGAGAGAGGGTGATGGAGGACCCTTCTTTCTCTTGAGAGGGAGGGGAGGGGGTTGGCACTTGAAAACAGTAATGAGGTGGAATGGCTGGAGCATTGATCGCGTCTCAGCAAGGAGAAGCTTGTTCTTTTGTTATGCTTTTTTATCATAAGACCTTCTAGTCACTAGAGCAATCCAGTAACCTTAGAAGTTGACCAGGAAGATCTAGGAACTATGTTGATTGCATAGAACTAGCTTAATATTACAGGTACATGCACTGGGTATTTATACAGGACAAAATGGCAAACAGACCAAGCTATGTCTACTACCAAACTTAGGAAGACACAACTATGGGGATGGTTCGGAACTCAAAGGGAAAATTTGGGGACACAAGGATAACATGAGGCTATTCTAGAAGGGAAATAGCATCCAAGATAATGGAAGGGGAATGGAAATGAAAAGACACAGCATAGACAATAGAAAAGGAAACAAGATGAAGGAAATTGTAACATCCAAGATATTCAATGCATGGGGCATTGAAAGTACATTTTGCCAATTTGAGAAAGAGACAATGCTCGCGAAGGCAAGAGAGTACTTTTCTTGTTCATTCTTGATGAATGGAGAGAGAGGAGGAATATATAAGGAGATCATCCATGTAAATGATCAACCATCTGTTACAGTTTTACGACAGGACTACCCTTGGTTCGCCTTAACATTGGGGTCTTTAGTCTAACGGTTCATTTCTTTCCTTTGCCCTACTCTCCGCCCCTCCCACTATGGTATACGATTAGATCTTTCCTTTGCCTTTGTGTTCCCGACCTTAGGATAACGCTTGTCTCCTAGGTCGTCCTGTATTACGGGCAACGTGCCCTACACGTGTTCGCCACGGGGCCTTCTTTGCTTCCGCCTCGTGGCCGTTTCTGTTCATAGCTTACCTCGTGTTACGCCCAGGGTCTTGGGCATTCCCATATGTAGGT
>JBBPJT010000660.1:0-17136 GCA_038088895.1 Xerocomus potaroensis
AATAAATAAATAAAAATACATTTCTGTACACTGTATTAAAGGGTTGGGGAGTGAGTGGGTGGGGGTGGGGGTGGGGGAGGAGGGACCCGAACATGTCTGTTGTCTGTTTGTTGTTTTATTTAGTTATATTGGTACACATCATGTTCCGACAAAGCCGAATTGTTGCTATCTGAATGACGCGTTCGTGCACCGGCGGTTGTCAGTGCCTGAAATAGTTTTTTTCTTGGAGCGGGACTGTGCAGCATGTGGGATGATGTGACCCACCTGGAGGCCTTTGCGGTCATATCGCCATGACGCCATCCTAACCACGCGGTACAGCCCCTGAAATTATGATGGACGAGCCCAAGATAGCTCAGAAAAAAACACTTCTTTCTTCTTGTCGTCATGAGGAGATATAAACGGATGCGAGGTATATACAAAAATATAAAAATCCATGACATGCATAACAAGCGAACGGGGTTCAGACCATTTTTCCATCGGTCTAATCATGCAAGAAAAAAAAAGGAAAAGGGAAGATGCGAAGAGCGGGGGATGGGGGACGGGGAAATTATGGTGGAGTGTAAGCGCCCTTTATGAGCGTGTGATTGGGTGAGAAAAGGGATCGAGCGGCGATTCGGACGATCGGGGGAACAGGGCGCCATCCAGGGCTCAAGCGAAAAGAGGGCACGCGACCAGAAAAGAAGAAAACAAAGATAGAGGGGAACCCTCGTGTTGGCCACTGGCCAGAACGGCCGAGGCGTGTGCCGATATCGAAGCGAGCCCCATTCATTCCTTCTTTTGCTTGACCGCCCTGGGTACATCTCCGAGCCGGTTGCCGACCTTGACACGTTGGCCGGCCTTGATGGCGAATTCGAATGTCTTGGGAGCCTCGAAGACGAGCACGATTGTGCTCCCGAGGCAGAAGCCGCCCATTTCCTGTGCGGGCGTTAGCGGTTGCCCGTGGAGTAGTGGGGATGCAGCAGAGTAGACGGCTTCAGTATACGTCCCCGGTGGGGGCGGTCGTCCACGGACGTTGGTGCGGAGAGCCTGTGTGCATGTGCGTATAAGAGAACGATAAGAAAAAAACGGTCACACGGCAGCATTCAGTTCGGCGTTTTGGAGGAGTGAGAGTAAACGGGGTGCTCACAGAATCAAAGTTTACTTTAATGCTTCCGACGTTGGTAGCTCCAACAGGTACCATGCTAAAGAAACCGTATCGCCATCGGCCGAGGAGTGCGACCCGTTCATTGAGCACAAACAAGTTCTGTAGGCGCTTCGCCATGTACGGGGATACCGAGAAAAGCTCCCCTAAGAGTTAGACGTGAGCACCGCCAGTAGATGACCAGGGAACGACCTCACGCACCAACAAAATGTCTTCGTTTCTCGACGACCCATGCAGTGGGACTGTGGAAACGGTGGTAATCACCTGGGGCGAGATATATGACAGTGAAATAGAGCTTGTTCCCGCTTCTGACGCTAGTCCCCGATATGCTTCTCTTGCGCTCACTCAAGGACGCTTGAACGCCCATCTCACGGGCGACGGAAACGTCGTGTGCCAAAATTTCCTGGAGCGTACCTTCTTGCATTACCGAAGCATCGATCTGTGCGCCGTGTTTGTGGGGTAGGTCCTCGACGCTATCAGAATCCGATGTCCGTTCCGCAGGAGACATTGAGCCAGGCGTGCTCTGTGTAGAGGATCCCAAGAGTTTATCGAGGCTGTATTCGATCCCGTTGACAATAGCGAACTCGCGATGATCGACAAGTTGTTGATGTTCAGGGAATTCAACTATCATCGATGTTGGTGATAAAGGGCTCTTGGGGTCATGCCGTTCCACGCCGAGCAGTGCGTCCAGGGAGTAGGTTATCCCTTTGACTTGTTCCACGCGTAGGTTGTCAATGGTGCCAAAATGAAGTACAGTTCCATCAGCTGGACTGACCTGAAAAGAACGATCAGTAACACGCCAGCACGGGTCGTAGAAGCCGGCTCACTAGGGCGGCATTGTCCACGGGCCGTGAGCCAGGTTTTAGCTTCCGATAAAAGAAATCGCCAAGACTAGCATATTTTGTCAAGTCGGTCGGCTCAATCTCATCCAAATCACAACCAAAGACAGAAGCGTAAAACCGAAAACCGTACGGACGAACCCAAATGGGAAGCTCCAACGAACTTAAATAACCCCAAACCCGAGAAAGATTACGAAGTGGTAGAGCACCCATCACATGAACCTGAGAAGGGATTAGCGTGCAGTACGCTAGAGCAATGGGGTATACACACTTGCCAAGGACCTTTAAGCTTGATAACCTCACGACCCTCGTCGTCAACATGCACTTCCTTCTGCGCACGTGCCATCTTATGGTACTGGAGAAGGAGAAGGAGAAGCGCGCCGACAGCGAGAGGGAGTGGGTACCATTTCGTAGGTGTTTGAGTCCATGCCGTCAAGATTTTCCCTGTGCGAGAATGCGAGTCAGACTTGCAGTGGTGGGGTAGCGACGGGTCATACGGAAGAGCGGTGCAGCGGAGGCACCAGGAAGTTGGTCGGGAGACTCGGGTGGAACGACATTTCTGGCAGAAAAAGATCTCCTGAAGGCGCTCTTGTTTATGGAGCGTACGGTGTTAGATAGACTGATTCTTCGTTTAACGAACACTCTAGAGAAGATAGCTGAAGACGTGTTGGCTGCGGCGGATGTGGTTGAGAAAATGACATGAGAGGCAGCCTGGAGGGGCCGTTTACCCTTTATCAAGGCTTTATAGAGCATTTAGGATGTAGTTTGCATGAAACGGGTGGTTTTTGTACAACAAGCTTAGTGTCGGCTTGGGCGACGTTTTCCAAGTTCAGTCCGCCTTTTGAGTGATTATCCGGCCTCTAAAAAAAGCAACACCTTTGGAAAATAACAATTACAAACAAACCTCATGCTGTGTCATGTCGGAGTCTAAAATTAAACTTACCAACAGCTTGTTCCCACACCACCATCATGGGTAACGACGGCGGAAGTATCCCAGACAGGCGCGATCTGGTAAGGACAAGGCCGAAAGCCGAACAAGCAGACAAGGCAAACCAGGTGCGTGCAAGGTGGCTTTTCTGCGCCCTTTCAAAGGTACGGTTTTTTTCGTAATACACAGGATCACACACTTATTAATATCTGATTTGTAGAGCTTGCTCAGAGTGCCAGTAGTCTCCTGTGATCTAGGAAAGCTGTATAACAAAGATGGGATTATAGAGTATCTACTGGATAAATCAGCATACGGGGACGGGGAAGAGATATGCGGACACATACGTTCGCTAAAGGTACGCTAAACCCCCCACCTTGTGACCCCCCATCCCGACATTTCACCCAGGACGTCAAAACTCTCAAGCTCACCGCGAGATCACCACCAATCGCCTCAAGTGACACCAATGAAGCCCCGCAGTTCGTCTGTCCCTTGAACCTAAAGGAGATGAATGGTGCCCAACCTTTTGTGTACATCCGCTCTTGCGGTTGCGTGTTCTCTCAATCCGCTCTACGTACACTCCTTGGTCCACCGCCAACCAGAGAGAAAATGGGCAGCGACAAGAGCAATGCTGACCCCGGTGATAAAGAGGAGCTTGATGTCTGTCCCCAGTGTGGAACCAAATTCTCTCAAGCATCTGATCTCTTGACGATTAATCCATCCGAAGAAGAGGAGGAGCACATGCGTACAGCGATGGAGTCCCGCCGTTCACGCGAGCCCGTCAAGCCCAAGACAAAGAAACGCAAGGCCGGGGCAGACACACTCGCTGAGGAAGCTGCGGTCGCCTCAAAAAAGAAAAAGCCATTTTCAGTCAGCCACTCTCCTTCTCCCGCACCTGGTCTCAATCCCACTGTCTCGACTGCGTCGCGGGCACTCACGAGTTCTCTCGCTGCGGAAGAGGCTAAGCGCAAGGCAAATATGAGCGATGCTGTAAAATCATTATACCGCGGAAAGGGTGAACCGTCCAGGAAAGAAACGTTCACCACTATGGGAACGTTCACTAGAGTAAGCGGACTTTTCTAGATTCTAGGTGACATCTATTGACGTCCAATGCAGTACGCATAGGACCTGTGGGCTGAACTTTGTCTTGTATTATGGTGTATGTATGTATCATCATATATTTTGCCCGCCACCCGTTCATCAACACAGGATACTTGCACGACAGCATGTGTGATCAGTGCCAGCGCTGTAGCCACATCCCCGCCTATTGAGTTGTGACTCGATTTAACACCAGGTGAGTCAATAACTCCACCGCCAAGTATGGGAAACCTTGAAAGTACGACACGGTAGGTCGTCCCTGCCGGTCCTGATTGCGGACCTCTCACTGGCTGGGGAGCCTTTCCGGGTATATACTGGTCGTGTGACCCATATCAGTCTCGGCAAAACAGTTTTGCGGATCCAAAAAGCGGTCGTGTGATCAGTCCCCGTGAGTACAGCATGATGCATGGAACGCCACAGAAAATGACTGACCGTGCGAGCACGAGACCGGAGCTTGGTTCAGGGACACGCCACGGGACGATAAAGTGGGCCTTTGCTCGCTTGCGCCCATTCCTGCCATCATGACCATTTTCTTTCGTCTCTGCTGTCAAGGCTAGTTCTTCCCGCTTCCCGGTCTTCAACCCCAAATGCCATATCTCGGCTCACTGTCTGATGTCGCAATTCAATTATTAATCCAGGGCACATATACGTGCTGTAGACAAGGATGGTGGCCCATCATCGGTCGTTCCTTTAGCCGGGGGGCCTGGCCCAGTCTGTCAAGCGTTTTCGGTGTTGTGAAAGGGCGCCATCATGCCATACGATTGCGCCCATTGTCCGGTGCGTGCGATTGCGTGATGTTCGTTCTTTGAGCACGCGACGTGGGCCAAACCAATCATATCTGTGCTCCACCCTTTTTTCCCGTCCTTGTCGGGGCCCGATAGACGCATCAACACCGTGACTCGCAACGGCATGTCGACGCCCATACAGCGTTCCCTCATCCCAAAGCAAAATTCAATGTATACAATGTTGACAAGCCAGAAGCGTGACCGGGTCAAGCGGTCGCCCGTGTTATCGGCGATTGTGTCCCATGGTCCGGGAATCTGTAAGCTACAGAGCGAACTGATAGCTAGGATTTGGGAGGTTGCCCTCTCTTGTGTGCCAGATCGACCCTGATTCAGGCAGCTGCTTCACCTTTGACTCCATGTGGATGATGCTTCCCGCCCCCTGCCACAAATCTTATCGTCTTCTCAAAATCATCATCAAAAAGCATATGAATTTCCTGCAGGATACACGCCGAGCACAAGAGTCAAAAGAGAAAGCAAGTGGCTTCGCAACGTTCGAGCAGACGTGGAATTAAAAAAAAAATTTTGGGAGTTTTGGTGGCAACAGAGCGACATGTCCTGAATGTAATTGCGGCATCATCACCATTGCAAACCCAAGCTCATGTCCAATGAAGACTGCGTTATGCAAGTGCACCCTCTTCAACAAGACACAATGCGATCCAGTGTGCGCTATTCGAGGATTGCGTCGCTGTATCTGGGTGACCACGGGAAGCCAATGCCCCACCGAGGAGTCGGGTCCAATCGCACAGGGTAGTCCAAACGTGCATATACGAGAACCAAGAGTCGAACAGAAAAAACGCACCCTGGGCCGACCCGAAACAAAGGGAGGAGGTCAACGAATACACAAGAGATTTGCGCAATACCCGAAGTTGGCGTTAAATCACAATGTGCATCCGGGGAGGATGTGGAGTAAACGTTTTGGGTGGTTGGTGACCAGGGAGCGCTGAAGTCCAATCTAGGTGGCTCGCGGTTGCATGTGTGGGCGTCATTGATGGATTGCTGGGTGTGCATTGCTCCGTGGGTAATTGCACATTTTCAAGTTTTTTTTCTAGACTGTATCTCCTCAGGATACGATTGTGTGTAGTAATGAGACAACATACCGGGGATGGATTACAGAAGATCAGTAGGCAGGGAGATCGAAGTTGTGCACTAGATTTTCCTGCTGAATTGTGTAAGAATGGAAGGATCAAAGAGAAAATTCGAACACGCACCGTTACCGACATTGTCCTGAACCCAAAGAAAGAAAAAGAGGTGAAAGAGTGACTCGAGTTAACTTAAATCGATGATCAGATGTGGGGTAGGCAAGGAATTAAGAAATCTCACTCGAAGAAAGACGACAAAACATTTTTATATATTTATTTCGATTTTTTTGAGGTTACGTAGATTATAGACTTTTTTTGTGAGTCTTTTCTCCTGCGAGGGAGTCGGCATCGAAACAAAGGTGAAAGTAAGTTAACCACAGCACCGTGACGGAGCTATACCGAACCCAAAAGGAAAAAGAGGCAAGGGAGTGACTCGAGTTAACGGTCAGATGTGATATGTGGTAAGTAAGACGTCAAAAAGTCTTACTCGAAGGGAAAGAAAAACAATTAAAAGGTTTTGTCTTTTTTGATTGTTTTCTCAGATTATCAGCTTTTTTTGTTCATTTTTACTGCGCAGGTGCGTCAGTATCGAAACACGGAAAACTTGAGGAAACAACCACGCACCATTATCAAAAGACCAAGAAAGAAGGGGCGGAAGGGAAGAGTGAAAAAAAGGGGGATATAAATGCTTTTGGGCCAGTACGAGATGCGGCGCGCTTGACAACAAACATCGGATGACCCAACGCTCGTCACTGCCCTGCGTCCCGTCTCGTGTCTCGTGCGATCGTGGCTATGCCGCTGTCCGTGCGCAATCGGGTGATGCATCTGTCGAGGCCGGTGTCGTGTTGAATCATGCGCTCGGCCCTCTATGACTCTTTACACAGTGGAGAGGTGCGCGGTCGATACCTGACAAGCTACAAGGACGTTGATTCGGCGGGAAACGACTGTACTTGTGGCGAGGGGGGGTGGTAGCCAGACTCATTATCAAGAAGCCACCCACCAAACAGCAGGAAATGATACGAGATAATACGTAGCTACTGCGTCGATCTTGTCGGCACGTGGATGGACACGATCGATTGACCAGCCAGCATACAAGTAAGTTGGTGCCTTGGCAATTGTTTACATGAGGAATACTTGTCCTGCTTTCACAAGTATCAGTTCGATGAGTGCCATGTCATGATGGCAGCCAGTGTCAACCATAACCATCATTTCGGAGAGCACTATACCATACACCAGAATGTTTGCAATTATGAAATTTTACATAGCCATGTAGCTATACGTGTTAGTCCCAGACTGCCAAGCAGAAACAACAGAAAGGTTAGCTCTGTGGGGACTACTGGGACATTGAACCAAAACAGATTATCTCACATGAACCATGACAATGTGATCTTCCCCAACCATGACGGAATCCCAGCCAGCCCCGCCCGAATTTTGAAGTATGAGATTAACAACGCGCCCAGGTAGAGTAGTAACGACCCTTTCCCCGAAAATTTTACATCGACAATCGGGTGTTGATTCTTTCCCAAAAGCCCTCCATGATATGATATCAGTGCTTGATCTCGCGTCCCTCCTTGCGGCATATGGATTGAAATCAAAAACTTGTACCATGTACCTGTTTCCCGATCGTGGGCCATAGATAAACTTCATGCCATAGGTGTGGCAAACCCAAGTCCGCGATGACAACTTTCCGCAAATCATGCGCGTTCCACCAGGACCCCAGTTTTGCCAGGCAACATTACGGCATGGTACATTGTGTGAACGTTCGACTTCCAAGAGTAGAGTGGATAGAGGCACAAAAAGGAGAGTATCCTCGTATAAGCACTCCAAGGAATTTTCCATAGAGATCGTAAATATGAAGTCCTTTCTGGAACAGTAGAAAGGGACTCCTAAACGTGCGGGTGGCTTCCAGGTTGGCGAGGGATCCGACCGAATCAAGAAGTGTTCCGTGAATTCCAGGAGATCATGACACTGCAAGTCACATATGTAAGACATGTCTTTCAACGAGTGGATCGGGTCAACACATGCTGCTATGCTCAGCACTCGCAAGGCAGGTGCTCCGAGTGACTTAGTGATTCCTGCCAGGATCAGATCCTCTGTCATGAAGGCAAATGACTCAAACCCCGGTGTAGAAATGTGCTTGTCACAGAGATGTCAACTGCGGACAGACGAACAAGGACGAATCACCTACGACTTTTTGATCTCCAGTTCGCCAATTCCACACGACAAAGTGATTCCAGGGTGGGTTATTTTGTTGGTCGAGAAGGAGAATGGCGAAGCAATCCCCACAGATTTGCATCAGGAAAGTAAACTCGGAATGCAGACTTTCCAACGTATGCGTTAATTGTGGCGCGAGGGTGCGGGGATGTTGTTTTCCGGAAAGAGTTCGCATGTATAGCTTGCAGGTTATGTTCGGGCTAGTAACCAAGTCGTTATTGTTATTGGACATTACAAATACTGGTGGTTGCACTTACAGATTGTCAACTAGTTCCAGCAAGACAATCAGATCTTGGGAGGTGTCTAACGTGAAGTCACGGATTGAAAAATCGAATGGGACAGACCACCTCCTCTCAATGGTACCCTTGACCCTGCTGGGCAACTGCACAAAAAAAACGTCGTTTTCGTGGGTTGACTGCGCAAGTATACCACCTGACAATTCCCAGCAACTCCCAGCATGCATTGGAACGACCCCGGATGATGTCCAGTTCAGATCGTTCCATACCCGGTTATACTCTCGTAGACGTTTGAGCCGGGTAGCCATATCCAAAGATAAATGTTCGTTATCTTCCATGTAAGATGCGAATAGCTCGATCTTGTAGCATAGCGAGGTGCTTCCCTGAATGATGGAGTAGAATAGCTTGCAAACCTTGTTTGAGATAATGGTGATAATCTGTAAGGGGGGCACAACCAATGTGAAACAGATAAACTCACTTGCATGCAATGCAAAAGGGAGAGTACATCAAGGTGGTTAAAAGTCTGTTCGACTAGTTCATCTGGCAGCAGAAGTTGTATGGGTCATCGATGTTGATTTAGGAGTAGCACCAGATGATAACCAAAATGGTACTACTGTCATCACCAAAATGTTCAAAGTCCGCTGACGCTCGATGAAGCAGATCGAGCGATGATGCTCGCTATTTGATGATAGATGTTGCTCGTCTCGAGGCTACATGAAACACCCTACAATAGAACAATATATAACTGACCCCCCTTGATATCTATCAATAGTGGTACATACATGGGTGACCAGGAATAATATGACCAAGATACATGCGTATAAGTAGTCGACAGAATCGGCAAAATCACACTTGCCTTTCGAATCTGATTCGACTCGGCTTATCAAATCTCTATAAAGTCGTATCTCAAACTCGTGATATTGCCTCAACTGATTCCCATATCCAGGGAGGTATTTCAACAAGGGGATGCGGTCAACGAGAAAGGCGCCGGGACGCATCACATGCAGGAAGCTCTTCATTACTTGTTGAATGCGAACTACCTCTGGACCGTCAAGCGAGGTCGGAGTCGACTTGCCATACATCAAACGCAGAATGACCGACTCAGCATAGCTGCAAGATGTAGGGCCGATTATGATGACTGTTTCATTCGGAGGAAATGGGCCGACTTACCGTTGCACATGTGCCATGTGGTTCCTTGGGTCATTGAGGATATCTACGGCGACTTCCTTTGCGTGTCCGAGTTGCAACTCTTGGTGGGTTTTTATTGCCCTAGGTTGAAGGTGGACATGGATGGCCTTCTTAAACCGACGCAGCCGCTCGCCAGTGCGTATAAGCAGCATCCACAAACCTTTGGATGCGAGATCCCCAACAGCAGAGGAACGAGGTCGTTCCACAAGGGCACCGCCTTTCTTTTCCATGGTCTCTTTTGCGGCTTATTGATGGCACGAAGGCACCAAGCAGGAATCAGGGATAGCGTGATGGTACACAATCAGCGGAGATGAACGCATGGAGCATACGAATATCACACATCAACTCGCCCGATGATGATAATAGCATGGCTTCCTTGGCGCAACGTGAGCACGGGGCCATATTCAGCTATCCACTCTGCGAGAGTGTGTGCAATTCTGGGAGCAGTCATGTCAAGCAAAACAAGTTGTGGTAGCAGACGACCGGCCTGACTTTACAGACGGCAATGCGTTTTCCCAGAACCACTGTACCGGTGGTCCAGGTGGGAGAGAGAGACCATTTGTGCGAGTAAGATTTGGAGATGCCCAAAATCTATCATGTAAAATGGCTGTGAAAGCAGCTACTGTCGCGAGCCCGATGAGACGGCCGGCAGCAGAGAGGTTTTCGAATCCTGGCAGAGAGATTGAGGAGAACTCGATATGCGTGAGCATATCTCGCTTTAAGTGTGTCGTTCGTCATCCAGAACCACAGAATACGTTCATGTCAGGATGGAGAGAGGGGTCCAGGTGTTTCATGGAACTGAGGCAACGGGAAGTGCGCCTAGGCCACAAATTTAAAAGGGTCACAAATACCGGTCCCAAAATCTTCTGCTACTACAAGTATCGGGTTAGCCGGTATGTCTCCAAGGGAATAGTGGGTTCTCGATTCCGGGATTTCGAACTCGAAGTTCTGGTGGATCCTATGATATCTGGACCTGCGCAGTCACTGAAGGCAGCTTGAGCAACATCCTTAAGGTAGGAGGGCCTGACTTTTATGTCGTATGCTAGGCATGACACACCCTTCCATTATCATTTATCTTGTTTGCGCACTTTGAGAGTGATATATTAACTAGCGTTCCGACAGCCCCTTGACATCGCCATCCAAGCTCGTTGTTTTTTGCCTGCGGGTGATTTTGGGAAAAAATCGTACTGGCTCAAATCGAAGCGGTAAGAGGGCGTAGTGTCGTCCCATGGCTAGTCTCACCATCCCATCATTGAGTCGATGGTGACACGATTACTCTCTGTAGCGGACCTTAAGCCACTTAGATTTTCCTGGGTCTAGATTTTTTGTCGTAGTCGAGCTGGCATGTGTCAGACGTGGCATCCCAGTAATAACCCGCACACAATCTGTATTTGACCCGTTAGAACGGATGCATGATGTCTGCCTGTCACCAAACAGACAGTCTTCATAATATCACCCGGTCTGGCGGCTCTGGTCAACGTGTAGAATGGACCTCGGTTGGAGGTCATTTTCTGCCGTCCCGGAAGCCCGGCAATGTCCGATACAGTACATTGAAACGGCGCCTCGGCAACCATCCTATTCGGCATCTCGGCTCAGTCATGTAACCTTGCGCACGATGAGTACGCGCGAACGTCAGACACGCTCAGGCTGACAGGTGGGGTCAAACGAGGATAGCTCCGGCAAGAACAATTGCTCCGTGGAACCCCCCCCCCCCGGATCACCACGGTGAGGACACGGCAATCGCTCACCGTACTAGCCCAGGATCTATCCCCCTCAATGCATAAAAGTTTATTCCCCTACAAGACGGCCCAAGAATACAAAGAAAGGCTTAGTTTGGTTCTTCATCATACACACTGCTGCCAGTGCTGTAGGAGCTAGCTTATGCGCTCCATGCCGTGAAGGAGCTCTGGAATCCATCTCTGTTGTCACTCTCACGTATCACACCGTTCCCATCCACGCTGAGTTGGAATGTAGATCCTAGAGTGGACA
This sequence comes from Xerocomus potaroensis, assembly GCA_038088895.1. Classification (NCBI taxonomy): domain Eukaryota; kingdom Fungi; phylum Basidiomycota; class Agaricomycetes; order Boletales; family Boletaceae; genus Xerocomus; species Xerocomus potaroensis. The sequence continues at coordinate 11,495 of JBBPJT010000660.1, forward strand.
TACCATAGACGTTCACTGTCGATTTCGAATCGATGTTGAATATCTGTGGTTGGCATGTGTTGTTAGTCAGGCAGTTAACGCTATAGTTCTGTTATGACGGGTGCAAGGCTGAGAGTCGACGAATGAATACGCAGAAACAGATACGTACCTGGAAAAAGCTATAAAATCCAGCTCCTGGATGGGCGGATCAGAAACAACATTATCCAAGTCAATAGAACGCACCTAATAGGAGGATATTGGATGAAGATTGCACATACATAGCCCACGATGAGATGGTATTCCCTGAAAAGGAGGGGTCGTGGTATGTGGGGGAGAAATTATAGGGCAACGGGGCGGCAGGAACAGGCTGATAATAGGACTACAAGCGGGAATAATGTCAACTTTGTGCATCCGGAAATGAAACATCAATGATCGCCTACAGTTTCGGTCTGTGCGAAGCCAATATAATGGTTTTGTGCATTCGCCAGGTTATACTGATAGAGCGCAGAATGTTCCGCTGTTGTCATAAATAGCGGATTCTGTGAGATGAACCGGTTGACTAAAAGCACACTCACAAGCTATCAATAAACTTTTATCAGAATCGAATACAATAAACATAAAATTAACTCACCAGTCCCAACCAACCATACGGGCCCAGCAGATTCCGACAGGATGCCACGGCCAGTAAAGACAGAAGTTCGGGGTGAACCACCCACGTCTAAGTCATGGTCTGCGGTCCACACCCATGTTCCCTGATCACATACACACACATTGAGTGGATCAAGTAGTAAAACGCGACTCAAGTCCGCGAACCTCAAAGTATGCACTAGATTCAGAGGTCAAGTGGATACCCATGAAAGCAGCCTGGCATTCCGTGTGGACAGATCCGGATGGACACATCGCATCTTGCAGATTGGTGCCCACAGCTAAAGGAACTGCATCAGATAACGATTCGTTCCAGATGAGTACGGTACGAACCTCCACCAAGTCTGTATACCGATCGATGAATTAACCACTTGCTATAGAACATGCCTAACTTACCGGATGTGGGTATCCCAGAGACCAGCCGCGCCTTGTTTGCCGGGAGGATCATGTACATTCCATTCGAGCACGATCGCCCCGGGAGCTGAAGGCGTTTAGGCTCGTTCCACACAAGGTAGCGTTCTACTTACTCGGACCGACTGTCGAGAAGACGATGTCACTGATTTCCAAAACACCCACAGAGCCGGTTGTGCCTGCTTGCACGACGACTCGTGGATCGGTCTGTGATTGGAAATTGCTGCCTCCCCCGAGAATGACAGACCATGCTTCCCCGACAATTTGCGTCCCAGCAGGTATGGCGATAGTGTCCGTAACATAGTACACACCCGCATCAAAGAAAATAATCTTGCATCCAGCGTACTGTAACAGAGACATGATGAGACGGCGATTCAGATATTAGCTGACAGGGATGCTCTACCTGATCGAGGACTTTCTGAATTGCAGCGGTGTCGTCTGTCTTGCCGTCCCCTTTGGCACCTTGATTCTTGACGCTGATAAACTGACTTGTCGCATAGCTTTCATACTGTGGGTGTGCTTTCCCGAAGATTCTGCCTGAACTATCGAGGAGAATGGATGGCTTGTTTGGAGAGAAAACATTTCCTTGTGTCCAGATCTTATTACCACCTGTTCCAGAGTATACGTTTCCTTGAGCCCAGGACGCGATGGTAGTGGTACCACCTGCGAGAACGGTTGCTCCATTAGCAATACCAACTGCGGTCTGGACGTTAGTTAGCTTGATATTGTTGAGAACCAACGAGTATGGAAGGGTGTCATTGCTCGCGGCAGAAGACTGGACGAAGGTAGGTGTGTCGGCGACAACGGCGTCGATGATAACTTCAGAGCCAACACCCTAACATGAGGTGAATGACATAGAAAACACGTTAAATAACAGCTACTTCACCTGGTTCGCTTCCGTTGGTCCACCAACAGTCAAGTGGAAGCCGATCTGTAAAGGACGATCAGGCATGTTTCACCCTGGAGGGACAACAAAGCTTCTATTACCTGGCAGTTGTTAATTGTTACGCCTTGAAAAGTGAATCCTAATGTAGATGTCACAGAAAAGTCGCGTTTTCATCACCAGTGAAGCAACGAACCCCAGTTCCAAATACCCAAAATAGCTAGAGGCATCGTCGGGAATCAATATGCATGCGTAGCAACCTCCACTCACCAACGTTGGCATTGCTGATGGTAATGTTTCGAACAGTGAACTGCTGGTTTCCAAGAAGAACGCCGGTCTTTCCTAAGGGAGACTCATCATTTCATCCCCTCCGCCTAGTGTTGTCAATTACCTCCGTTAAAAACGATATCTAGGGAAACGTGGGTAATTAAATAGAATGACGCAACAACAACATACCTCCCATGAAACCGCCACTGAAATGATAAGAGTGTAAGATGAGTATAGACGGAGGAGATATTCCGGCGTTAGAATGAAGGGTTCACCTTCCATTTTCCATAAAGATCCCTATAGAAATGTAAATGGTTAAAGGGATGCAAGGAAGCGGAAGTGTCGTTTCCAACCTTGATGATTGGTCCCAGTAGCGGTGGACATCTCGACCACGACGTTAACCAGCGATGTTCCTTGAGCCACCTGCCAATGTAACCCGTTCACGGAGTTTGCAGAGGGAACTTGTCTCAAGTCGATGATCAGGTTTCGCACGGATCGGAAACTGAGCACATTCACGATAATGTTAGCACCTCCACAGCGATGGGCAACGGCATTCATACAAGTTATTTTGATTTGCAAACCACTGAGCACCAAAACCATCGGGAATATATGGGTTGGCATCTGTTTCGCGTTTCACTACAGATCCGTTCTTTAAAGATGACACGAAACAAACTGACCAATGACCGCGAATCCAGTGAAGTTCTGGCTCGCAAGAATCGTTGGGGGATTCATGGCGTCTCCGATCATTTGTGTGTAATAGTATGTATCGATACTCGATGACACTTTGTATGTCCTGGCCACTGATTACCTTGACATACGGACGAATGAAATTCGCGAAAGTTACCCTTGAGGAAAATATACAATTGCCGGAGACAGCCTGTGGGTGCCACATCAGTTGCTATGCATGGAGGGAGAATGACCCTTTACGTTGATGATTCACAGGAACCTCCCCCACAGCGACCCCCGGAAGACATAGCCAGACTGCCAACATGACAATTAATAGATTGCCACTACACTTCTTGTGGACGGACTTTATCGCCGCAGTATCATCAGCGAAACCATCGCCTTTGGCTCCAAAGTCTTTCACGTTGCGGAACACCTGGTATGAATTTGGGTTTGAATTGAAAGGTGATGTTCCTTGATGTTGGATGGTCTCCAGCCAATATGAATCGGACGGTGACGCAGTGCCACCGTCGAGGGGAGTTGAACAAGATGAACCAAGACCTGATGCAGTCCAAGAAATGTTCGAGATGGTACTGAGAAGGAGCAAGGCAGATATCAACCACATCGTTTGGAGGGATAGAAAGGGTGAGTATCTGGAATGAATGGAGAGTCCACGGCGAGAGTCGATTTAATCAGGGCTATTATATGCTCGCCCTCTCCGCCTAGCCTTTTTGCAGAAGCGTTCACCTGACCAGAATTATGTGGGAATGAAGCTGCTTGACGACCGCGACTCCGCACGGATGACTTACGATCTTTGACAATCACTATGGTGTAAAATGCATCGCTAGTGTTCTGTCAATCGGGAAGATGCCCGCAGATATCTACCCTATTCTTATTTCGTGAACCCTGATACGAACGGTTCTGTTGTCAAGTGGAAGGGAGCGCCAGGAAACGCAAATCTACACTTGTCACCTGCCCTCCCAATTGAGTGCAACAAGCACTAGGAAAGAACATGAGACAGACGATGGAGAGCGTTGACCGGATGTCCATCCCGATTTAAAAGCATGTTGGAACGGTCGTGGTACGACGGGTCGCGTCTAAAACAGCCATCGGTCAAAAGTTTGACCTGGTACCATGAGTTCCCGGCGAAGCCGGTTGCCAGAAGGGGGCGATCGCAACGCAAAACGCTACCTTCACTACATAAGGCTCGGGGCCATTGAAGATATCAACCAAACACTTAGCCGGTGGCACGCCTTGCAGCGTTCGAGTGACGGTGTTGTGAAGCTTTGAAGCCCCGCGAAATCGATCTTAGGAATATACCATATATGGCATTTTGACACCCGCGGCACGTGTCCGAGCTTGGACTGAGCGACGGAAGTCTCCAAGCCCCCATCCCGCCTTGCGAAATCAAGCGTGCCGACTGCACCACTTTTTCCCAACATTAAAGTATCATTCAAGCTTACCTCAAGCAGGCAAATACTAGTACAATCCTAGAAAAGGTGCGTAGGACATAATTATTTAATGGAACCGAACATAGGTCTGGCCGAGCTTTGACAGGATACCGCGAAGCGAGTTTCATCAAGGCGTGAACCAATACCAATCACCTACCATGAGGTTATACACACCATGAGTTTATACAGTCACAAATGTCACTAAATGTCACATAGTGTCACACATCGCCAAATTCGAATCCCACCCAGGATGGCCAACGAGTATTGCAATATGATATACAAGTCATGATTAGCATAAATGTAATGCAAATTTGCACTATCAAACAAGTGAGGAATCCACTCATTATAATGATATAAGCTTGATATACAGTATCCGGCCTAAGTGGATGGCTGGATTACTCCTGATGGATGCCCAGAAGGGGGCCAAATAGGTTCTGTTGAAAAAGAAAAATGTCAAGGGAAAGATTCAGACCTAAATGTAGGTTGAAATGGCCTTGTTTTACTGTCCCATGCAATCCAGATGCTCGATTCACAAGAGTTGTATGATTGACCTAGTATGTTCAGCATTAAAGGAGATTCACATGGATGCATGTACCTGCAGCACTGTTGCAGCTTTTCTGTATGAAGTGTAAAGTCCCTGGGCAACTCTCTGAATGCTTGCTTGGATGCAGTCTTCGTAGCTGGGTGATTTGGGTGATTGGGATACTGCTCGCTCCTTAACCACCCCATTCTGGGAGCCATGACGGGTGCCGGCATGAACTCAGCTTGTGTGGACAAGTTTGGGCTCCGCTTCGGCTGTGTGTGGCAAGTTCATCACAGCGTGATTTCACCTAGTGTCACACAACAATGACTATCTCTACGAAGACAGCCCAGAATCGGCTCATTCAACTTTGTAGGACAAGTAAATGCCTGATATTTTTGATGTACACCAAGGGACAGTGAAATACAATGAGTTTTAACAAAATGTATAAAATAAACTCCTAGTGTGTATAACCTCGTGGTAAGCGATAGTAGACCCAGTTTTTGAGACTTGTCGTATGTGAAACGCTGGTTACAAGCGAGTGGTCGAAATATGGTAACATAGCTACCACTCCCCCAGGGCGGTCGGTTCATACCACCATACGAGGACCAAGAACCGGAAATTATCATTCAGACATTTGGCCAGGTGGCACGGTTCAATAAGGGGATTTTTGAACGGAGGCTGCCTGTGGAAAGTTGTTAGATTTCTATAGTTACATTGCAACCACTTTGTGTCTCTTAGTTACATGGCAACTCGCCTTCATCTTTGTTCGTCACGTTACGTTCAGGTCATTCACCAAGTATTTAATCCGCGCGTTCTTCAT
>JBBPJT010000661.1:0-17087 GCA_038088895.1 Xerocomus potaroensis
ACCACCTCCTCCTCCTCCTTCGCGCACCGCCGCATATATAGCGTCACTGCTGAATGAACAAGCTAATGTACCGGCTCCAGATTCTGGACCTAATCCGTTGTTTGCTACGCCTGGAATCCCTGTGTTTTCTTTCCCATCAATCCAAATACCTTTGCGGCCAACTGGAGGACAGGCACCCGGAGATGGAAACCAGGGTATGTTATTTTTGACCACTCTTTCCATTCATATACGGTCTTTCTGCCGAGCTCGACTGACGGGCATTTGTCTGCTACAGGTATTGATGTTCTGACGATAGGATTGGATATGTTTGTTGGCGCTCCGCCGTCCCAAGAAGAACGAAGGAGTGAAACCCGTGATAATACTGAGGGGAATGATGGTACTGGGAATGCGGCGGGCATCGGCACCGCTGGCGGAAACGGCGCCGCTAACCCCAATGGAATTGCACAAGATCTGCAGTCGTTGATTGAGGGCCTACTGCGGACGACACAGAATATTATCCCGCAAGTGATAAATGGACAGGGGCCCGGTCCCGCTCCAGCCCCAGCTCCGGGTGCGCCTCCAGTAGATGGTGACCAACCTCAACCGGAAGGTCCGCCAGGGCCTGGGGAAGGTGGCCATCAGCCCGGGCCTCCCGGGGGCGGTACTCGCGTCTTTCCACTCCGTCCAAACATGTTCCGACCCACACGGCCGATGCCTCCCCGTCGGGAGAGAAAGGCTTGGACTCTTCCGCCTGCCCCTGGCCCGTCACTGCGGCAGCGCGTTGAGCAACGAGAACGGGAGCAAGGTCTGCGCTGTTCTGACACGAGCTGTGGTGTCGGTCCTTCTGATGATGACCCTTACCCCGAGCTAGCGGTATCATCCGTGAAGCCAGTGCACATTCGTCCGCTGCCTATCCCCGATGGCCCAGAAATCTCTAGCGGTGCATCTGTATGTGCGCACGAATTCCACCCCGAGTGCCTAGTGAGCGCGGAACGCGTTGCGGGATGGGGTGGGGAAGATAAGACAGAGTCGTTCATCGAGGTGTCTTGCCCCGTCTGTAGGGCTGTTGGGTGTGTGATGCGGGGAGAATGGGAATCGGGGGTTTCTGCGCTGTGAACACGGATCCTCGGTGGATCTACGTTTCCCAGGGCGTTCCCCGTCTCACTCACGGTACGTATATTTTTTTCTCTCGCTCAGATCATCCGAGTGAGAGGTTGATGGTTCGATTTCGCCCAGAATGAACAATTGGGACACGGAAGCACCACTCTTCGACAAGGACTTTCTGATGGACCGGATAACGTTTCTCCGTCGATCTTCTTTGGTCTGGTATGATTTCGTAGTTGTCCCTATGGTATCCATCGCGTTATCGTCCATGCGAACGATGCACTAATTAAAAACCCATCTTCACTCTGTACCCGTCGCTAGTTGATAATTAATTGGAAAAATATGTGTATTGTTTGTTGTGTATAGACATAGGGTCTTCGTTGCGCCCTTTTTTTTTTTCATTTCATGTATCGCTTATCTGTTGGTGTGATACTAGAATCGGTTTCGAAATAGGGCCTGGTGCTGAAGTTGGTATACGACGACAGGAATGGAAGGCGAAGAAGACCCGCAAGTCACACGATCATAGAGTCTAAAAAAAATCAAAAGGGGGAGGGAGAAGAAGAAGAAGCAGAAGAACCCTTTCAGATTCCAAGGCCGAGTTCTCTATTCCAACGTGGATGTGGCTGAATCACGGAGATGATGGACCTGATGCTGATGGCAATGATGGATGGATGGACCCAATTGAATAGCTGGCGATGATTGAACAAGGGAATCATACGATGGATGCTTTCACAAATATAAACTTATTCGAGAGATGAACGGGTGCGCCGGGGGATCGGGAAAGAGAGCCCCCCATGTCACCGGTTCGACGTTCAGAATTAACCCGGACACTGGGTTCCCCCTTTTTTTTACCTCTTCAATTGTCGTTTACATTTGCGGTCAACTCTGAGTTATCAAGTACAATTTTTTTGTCTTGTCTGTCTCTAATAAATCAGTCGTGGGAAAGGGGTACATAAGAATACAAAGACACAAAAGAAAACTTCTCAGGCAGCGGCGATTTTCTTGCGGAGGAGCGCCTTGAGCTTGTCCCCGTCCTCTGCGAATTTCTTGATACCCTCGTGGACCTTGTCAAACGCCATTTGGTCCTCGAGGAGAGTCCAGCGGAATTCGGGCTCGTTGTCGATAAACGAAACCTTGTTGATTTGTTCGGAAACTATACCACGATAAGCGTTCGCGATTTTTTTTTTCGGCAAAAAAAAAAAGAAAAAAAAAGGATAAGTCAGGACGAGACAAAAATGGAAATGAAAAAGGGAATGCGATAAAAGGGAATGCATGCAAACAATGCGAAAAAGGGAGGGAATAAATGAATAGACGGATCAGTCAACCGGGACACGTTCAGCAAGGTTTGAGACAGTGCTATATCGAGCCAGAAAGGAGTGAACCCACCGGCATAGGCATCCAGTTTCTTGGGTACAGGATCCGTGGACTTCTTGAGTTCTTCGAGCAAGGCAGGCGAAATGGTCAAAAAGTCAACGCCTGCTAATGCTTTAATTTCGCCAGTCTGCCGGAACCCAACCAAGAGGGCAGGTTTACGGATCGGCCGGTGGAAATGCAACGTGTTCAGAGAGCGGAAAAAAAAGGCAAACACACGCTAGTGGCTTGACGTACATTACGGAAGCTGGCACCCATGACGATGGTCTTGTAGCCGTGTTGTTTGTAATAATTGAAGATCTTCTTGACCGATATGACACCTGGGTCCTCATCACCCTCATAGTTCTTGCCTGTATTCTTCTTGTACCAATCGAGGATCTTTGTTTGGAAAAATGAAAAGGTGGAAGGCGTGTGAGCCACATGTTGGAAAGGTCCAAATAGAAAACATGAAAAAAAAGGTCTACTTACGCGTCCAACAAAGGGTGAAATGAGCGTCACGCCAGCCTCGGCGCAGGCAACCGCCTGACCGAAACCAAAAAGAAGCGTGAGATTACAATGAATGCCGTCGTCTCGTTCGAGTTCGCGGGCGGCCTGGATACCCTCCCACGTTGACGCGATCTTAATGAGGATACGTTCCTTCTTGATACCAATAGAATCATAAAGCGCAATGAGTTCTTTGGCCTTTGTGACGAGAACAATTTGTTGCGTCAGCAAGTGTTGCCGAATTACGTGTTCGCGTGTTCGAGGCCATTTACCTTTGCTTTGGTGCGTTCCTTGTCGAAGGAGAGGCGAGCGTCGACCTCCGTTGACACACGGCCGGGGATAAGTTTCAGAATTTCTCTGCCGAATTCGACGAGCTGAAATGAAGGTGGTGGTGTGAAACGTGACGACGAAAAGGAAGCTTCCATTCGTACCAGACGGTCTAGAGCGGCATTGGCCTGTTCCTCGAGCGGCTTGTTCTTGCTCTTCCCATACTCGACGGCAACGTCGATGAGACGTGTGTATTTGGGGTTATTGGCTGCTGCCAGGATCAGGGAAGGGTTGGTTGTGGCATCCTAGTCGATTTGAATACTCAAGGTCGATGAGTGAAGAAGATCTGGACGCACTTGGGGTTTGTAGGCATCGATCGCTGATAAGATCGCGGTCCAAGATCAGCGTTGGGCGTTCGCGATGGACGAAGGGATGCTCACACTCGAAATCGCCTGAATCTGAGACGACGACGGTCCCGGTTTGCTTGAGGTAGTCGAGCGAGGTGGTCATGACGGTGGAGTGGAGGAGGGAAACTGCGCACGCTGATGAGCGATAAAATGCCGATAGTCCGAACTGCCACTTCCTTGCTTGGTCATTTCGCAACCACGCTGTCCCTGCCTCTCTCCTCCCCCTCGAGCGAGCCTATGCTAGTGTGCGTCCATCGCTAGCTCCAAGTCCAACAGCAGCGCCTTTCCCAGCCAGACATGTCCACGTCCGTGAGCTCTGTTTACCACAGAAAACGACATTCACTGATGTGGGCAACGTAGCCGTGAACCCGTGGGCTTCGAGCCTTCCTGTGGCTGGCTACGCCGCTTGCATACCAGCGCTAGCTACCTCTTGTTCCGAAACACCCGTTCCCAGGCACTATCTAGTTGTCTTATGGGTTTAACTCATGCCTTCTCGTTCACATTCAAAGCCGGCAGGTAAACAAGTAATGTACCCATACTAGAACATACCACTTGGTTATATTGCAAGATGGCAAGATATGCGAGCTTACGTGACAGTGCGTAGCAACGCGAAGACGATGAGATGCTTGGGGCTGCCGACGGAATCTAGCAACCAGCAACCGTGACGTGTGCAATATGTCATCTCCCGTTGCTGGTGGGCGGCAACGAAGATCGCCCGGGGCTTCTGAGGCGCTGGCGTTTCATCAAGCCCGTTGGGATCGGTGCGAGAGTCGCGCCAGCCATGTCATGATGAAGATAACGTAGGTATTGACACAAGTGCAAGATCGCGCGATAGAAGATGCTTTTGGGTAGGTGGCATTTTGTTCACGTCGTAGAGGGGGACTCATTGGATAATACGCAAAGGGCGCCGCAGCCGTTCTCCAAATCAGAAACGGGCCCCGAGATAGTGTTGAGGCACTGGGAATAATCTTGAGTTAAATTTATTTTTGACACGGCTGTCTGTATTCTTGCTTTCGACAGTGGAGGATATATCGCGTATAATTTGATCGGCCATGAGGAAACTGGCATTCACTCAGACTCCCAAAGCTAGCGATCGGCGAGCGAGCCGTCGGTTGAAATGTGTCCCTGAGTGACAAGAAACTTCTGACGAGATGTTAGGTGGTCTCTCCATAGCCCCCCACGAACTTGACCTGTGCAAGATGATGGGAACTTGGTGGCTGGGTAAGGTTGACAAGGGAAGATCTTTGGAGTTCACACACCTGTTAGGTTGGGGATCAGCGGCCGTAAGGAGTGCTCGTTGAACCCCCCTCGCGAGCCTGAAGAGAACACCGGATTTTCATAGCACGCAGGTCTGTTCTACTCGTTGAGACCCTCTATTCACATTATATCCCACTTTAGTTACAGGAAACTAGGACTGGGCACTAGGCAAGTTACCACAGCATTGGCCGGGGATACTGGAAGATCACAGGTATGATATTCAATGCGAGAACCTTCGTATTGTTCGCCCCTAACTTCCAGCCCAGCCCGAGCGCTTCCTTTATTTCTTTGTCCGTAGTGGAGACAATAAAACATATATTTTTCAGTGTTGTTCTCTATGGCCTGCCTGAGATTTGGATTCTGCCATGGAAAGGGTGACCTGATGTTTCCTTGCAATACTTTACTAACTGTCACAATGCGTTTCGACGACAGGTGCGAAGTGCGTTTTTCGCGCACATACTGCGATCTGCTGGAATTTCATCCATACCAATACTCAAAGTGAGACAGGACGCGGCTGGCAGACGTGAGGTACCATGTTCATCATCCCATGATCTGATCTGCACTCGCAGGCGAGATCAATATGCCGCCTCCAACATAGGCGCAGGTCGTGCCGGTAATGATAGTGCATATGTGTTGACAGATGAAATCCTCCACTCGCAACAGTCGGAGGGATGGGTCCTACGGTAACATTGTATCATCTCTGAGATCTTAACCCACCTTCGCCAATACGAGACGTATGCGACCATGGTGTCCTGGACATTGACCGTATACATACAAGCAAGGAATGACTGGTTCTGTAGAAGGGCATGGATGCGCCCGCAAGGCTCGCACCTGTCTTTGGGACAAACATCTCTGTTGTCTACGAGACTTCCTCTGGCCAGGATATACCCGCTTTATCACACCCCTGGTCTTTTTCATTTTTCGCCCTTTCTCTCGAGACAATCGACTCAAAATGCCCAGAACACCTTCGTCAAGTCCGTGCGTCGATGTGGCGCGCCGCAAAAAATACTGGACAAAACTTCGCGTAGTAGTTTGTGAAGAATGTCTTTTGTCGTCACCAGGCCCGGTTCAATAGCGTCCCTATCAAGATAGACGACACGGGCAAGATAAATATGGGCAATGCATTGAGCCCACCGGGGAACATGACTCAACGTTAAACGATGGCTTCCATATTTCGGATCCATAGCCCACACCTAAAGGACGGTAATAGATGACGGGAAGAATGTAAGCCACGTTCAATCCCAGACGGAAATCAAAGACACGAAGGGCTGAACACCCTTCTAGGCATGTAAACATTTTTTCGAGTGGAAATTATCACCCACTCCCGGCATAGGTGCACTAGCCTGCCTTTCATGCTCAACGTTGTCACGGATTGGTTTCGAGGACCGTTGAATTTCAAATCGCGGTTAGAGAGAGATAACGTCGTTTGAGTGCGAGTGAATCCGATTGTGGGGTTCGCTTCAGTGATAACTATCATATCACGGAACATGGTCAGCACGATGCATTTAGCAAGACTGCGACTTGGTCATCGAGATGTGCCAAGAGCAAAGCAGTAAGCCGAGTATAATGAAGTATACGTCAAGCCCTTGATACGCAATTGTTGATCCCGGTTTTGGGGACGCCCCCAAGAGGTGTTTATGGATGACTTGGGGGCTGGGCAGAATCGCATCAGGAATGTCATTTTCCGGGTGCGTGGCAATGGGGAAGCGGAGGTTGGTCAGGGGATTACGCTCGGGCGCGGCGTGACAGTCTGATAGCTGGTGTTGAGCATCCGCACTCCGCTCGTCCAGAGCACCGGTGACGACGATAAGGGGTCTGATTGTACGGGGACGTGCGGTTGGATTGAACTTTTCAAATCATCTAGACGGCGATGTTGGCGTCCTGAGCACCTGATTCCCCCACGATCCCCCACAACATGGTCTTGTACTGAGGATCGAGGTCATACGATGAGCCTAGTCTCTCCTGCCCCTCGTATAGTTGAGCGATCGTACAAGCAACTAACTGCGGATTTGCCCGATCCAGCGACTCCGGTTAGAATACACACTCGAGACGCATCCTCGCCAGGATCACTGAGAATTTCCCTTAGAACGGACCCCACGAGCACCCGCCAGAGAGCTCTTCTCCTGTGCATATCAAGCACCGAAAACGTACAGCATGTCTTTCAAGTCGATGGATTCCACTGCGTTGGTACAAATCTGAAACACCTGGCTACCAATTAGAGAGTAAGGCTTACCAGTGTGCTCGACAATACTCGTCATGCGATCAACGGCGAGCCCTGTTTGCAATACTACTCCCTCTAGGAATGTGGTTTTTGGCTCTCATAGCTTGTCTTCGTAACCCGTGGTCTTCGCATCGATCTCAGGGATCGTGTACCTTGTCCGAATCCTTAGGTATGAAAATCAGCAACGACCACGATGAATTCGCCGACAACTGTCAAATCCTCTTTTGCCGTGCATAGTCGACATTAGAGTCCCACACTCCGATACCTGTTGGAGTAGGAGCGTGATCGGCCTGTATGTTCCGATCGCCTTCAACAATTCAGTATCAGGAACGAAAACAAATCACTCGTCGTACTTGCCAGACAGATGATCCGTTTGTTGCGATTTTTCTGAATGACAAGAACATGGACGGAGCACCGCCTGAAATCAGCGCCATAATTTTCCGGACGATAAGACAAACCTGGTTCGTAGCTAATGATACAGACCACGCCAGCGGTGCGCGCGAGGGAACTTGTTTGGCACTCAGATAGAGAAAGAATTAAAAAACTGGGTGCCCCATACCTGGGCGATACCAAACACAGGTTTGTTAAACAGTGCTATTCTCCGTAGCAGAACATCTCATGCATTCGAGAATGCCTGTACTTCGGTAAAGGCATTTGTAACAGTATCCACCACGGACTTATGTGGCTGACAACTGGGGACCGGGAGGTTAGTGTGCTGAGCCTGCGACCGTATTTGTGACGCCATCGGTAGCCCAAACGTCATCTGCACGAACATCGAACCTTGGCCAACTCGACGACCCAAGCAAACCTAATGGTACTCAATGTGAGATCAGAACCGCTAGGGATGCTCTTTTCGAAAACTGAGGTTCCCTTCAAACAATACGATCGAGCACGCCACGTTAATGCAAGAACAAGTCAAAGAATACAAGTTGCCTACCATCATGCTCCAACTTCCCCGAGACTATACCGATAGTGTCAATGATACTCGCAATCAGTGTATCCTTTCCAAAGTGATGCTTCTGATAAACTTTGACGACGAAGATGGAGTGATACTCTGGATCACTAGCACGATATTTAGTTCCTTGGAGAAAAAAAAAGTGTAAAGATACCAACAGTGATAAGATTTCGGTTGGGCACGATACGGTGTCATCCACAGAATAGTGTTTCTTTGCGCGATGAAGTTGACACCATGCCGGGGTTTGGTGTCTGAAAGAAAGTCCGAGGTCGAGCTCAAGCCTTAAGTGTCATGAGCCCCACCTTTGAAAGTGATTAATTTGATTCTAGAACAACTTTCAGCGCATCCATTCAAAGGAAGAAGGCAGTAGATGTATGTACAGGAATAGACTCATACCTTTGGTTAGATTGAGTGGATCCATAGCGTTTTGAGTGGTGCGGAGAACATACAATGGTAACTTGGTAACCAGGTCATGCTTGCGATCGCGAGCACATGACTTGCAGATCCAACATTGCTCCATATCGTCTTTCCCTTTGGTTTGGCCTAGACTCTGCTTCGGACAGTGAGCTAGACAATGTCGAGTGAAGTTTGTTTGGTTGTATGATAATGGCACCTCCTGGCATTCTGGACGGGCGCGAATGCATGGATCTTACTCACTGGAGCTGCCATCGTACCGCGTAAGTCGGTATCTAGATTGTGAAAAATGCGCGAACACAGTGGTCAGTATCCATTCCTTACACCAGTTCACGCAGTTTGACTCTTCTTGTCAGAATGGAAAGTAGTGTGTAGATCATTCTCAACTCTCAACATTTTTTCAGTGGCCATCCACTGCTCGCAAAGGGGACAGTGCTAATGGACTTAGGATTCGTGACCGGCTCTGGATACTCGCGAAACATAACGATTATGGGAACATTCATCCACTGGACAGGCTTTACCAGACAATCACTACTGTCGCAGCAATTCATCCTGTCGCTTGGCCGATTTTGCGACGTGATAGCTATTATGTTCCTGCTCGATGAACTATTGACACTCTCTTCACTCGTCACACCGTTCGGCGGTAGTCCTGGAGTCTGTGAGAGTACCAAGTTCCTTGGGCCATTACTGGATGGTACCCGCGATAAAGATCCACTCGCTTCACACCTCATTCTGTGACTCTTTGTTGGACAAGGCCCGCAGTTCAGTCTTTCATGTCGATATTCTTTCCCCCCATTCTTTCCTTCGGTCAAGCATCCCTCGGTTGTATGTAACATATGCTCAAGTTCAACCTGAGGTCTCCCGACCTTGCTACGCTGCTGTTGCTAACCTGATTCATCAAATGAACAAGGCTATTCTGCGGATAAACCGTCTTCGACATGCAGATTGTGTTCCAGGGCTGTTGGATGACGTTAGTGATATCTATGTGTTGAAGATGTTCGCGCAATCTGACTTTTTTCATTGCTCGAACATCTCCAACGCTATGTAGAGAATAGCTGGTGACAGACCTCCAGTGAATGTCACGCACCGTATGGTTGCCTTTCCAGCGTCTACTGCATAGGCAACGCTTCTTTCAGGAACGAGGCCCTCTGCGATGCTCCGAGTCGTGGTATCTGTTGACCAACAAAAGACACTGGTTGTATGCTAAAACGGCCACAACCCCGCGAGGAGTCTAGCCCCAGGACAGCATAATACACGAGCCCATCCGCAGGTGACGAAAATGGATCAAAAGGGCCGAATGTGGTGGCTGCGGGTTAAAAGTAGAACTCTCACTTTATTCAGAGACTCTCAAAGATACACTGAACCCTAGGCCCTGATATCAATTCATGTGTAGTCCTGTCCCCCGGGCAATAACGCCCCCCCCCTCCCCCCAATGCGGACTCAAGGATCCTCTCTAAAGTCGCTACACCGCACAAGTCCCCTAAACACAGATAAGCGCAACCATCTTCAGATTAGTTCAAAGGTATCCCTTCTTCTCGATGGGTTGCATAGCCAAATCTTGGCTATTTTGCAAAAGTGGGGTGTGTGCATTGTAACAGACGACGGTCGCATGGCTGACATCTCGGTCCAGTACCGTTTTTGGCTCGAGAGAGCGATGCTAAAGCCATTGTAGCGGAAATATTCCCGTGGGGTTCTTACGCCAGATCAGAGGGATTTCTCGCATAAGCCTGATGGAAAACAGGACGATACTGATATATATCTGGTGCAAAAGGTATCATGACAGGCTTTCCTGGTTTAAAAACCTCCACTCGCTAATACCGGCGTATTACACCGACATCGCATCTTCTGGCTAAAGAAAAAAAATTGGGGCTGCCAAACATACATTTCATTCGACTACATGGGAATAATACTTGAACGATCCCTGTCTCATATCAAGTTTCCGTTGTCGGCCACTATCATCCCCGCGGATCAAATCTCATGTGGACTTTATCAAGACGCGGCCCCCCACCGATGACTGCGAAGACGACAACGATTGTACACTCCTCCAGACAGGGTTAGTTATCGAACACTTTTTCGATTGCAGACGATGACGGCCCATTCAGATCATGTGCTTCTCGACTTCCGGACATCATTGAAAACGACGGATGACCTAAGCGGAGTCTTCTCGTGTCGTATGCAGGACTAGCCCATACTTCAACTTCTGAACTGAATTCTTCACTTAACCCCCTGCAACCGCGAAAGCGTTTAAATGAATTACAAAATGCAAATCGAGATTAGAATCATCTGTCTGTTCGTTTTCGATAATCTGGAAGCATGTCACCCAAAGGCTTCCGTCGCTGCTGCCGTATCACACCACTCTAGGCTGGCCCAAGTGGGATTTGGCCACGTGTTGTCATGATGTGGTATAATTAGGGGCAGAGGGGCAGGAACACCTACGCCGCCGCTGCGTGTTCATGCAGCCTCACACATACATGTACAACAATCGTGCCGCATCCAGTAGTTCGAGTGCGAAGGCATGCTATGCGCCGTGTGGGACCCGTTTGACGCGAGCGTAAGAGATGTGGTGTCAGACATCGGCCTGTTTGATAAACAATGATGCTTTTGATTAGGCTTGACGAAAATGCGTTGGTAAAATAGGACACGACGACGTAGAACCCAGGCCAAGTAGTGAGGCGTAACGCTGTCGATGTCTCAGCTCAATACATGCGGATAACCGTACGTACAACGGCCTTTATGCTGGCGGTCAAGACTGCGATGGACTTTGAGCCCATCTGGACACTCCTCCTCCAAAGAAGAAACCCGGACCTGGTACTTGTCCTTCTCTCTGGCCAGAATCTGGCTAGAATAAAACACCATATATATACCGCAAGTGGTGCCCACTTGACAGAATCTCTTGAATGCTGATTGAAAAAAAAAACACCAACACCGGCGCACGTGAACCGTAGAGAATGTAGGGCACGTAGAGCTTGGCCCGCAGTTCCGTGCGATAAGCATATGCACGATCATGATGATAGCCCTGCTCTCGACCCGTTTGATTGAACAGGAAAAAAAAACAGTTGGAAAACGGAGTGAAAAATCCTCGGAATTGTGCTTCCAGCGCCGGCCTGCTTGTCTTATGACCACTGCCTCTGGCCTGTGATTTAGACGTATTATCCCAGAACGGGAGGTTGAGATAGGTCCATCCTATCATGGCGCACGAGACGGTACCGCCGCGCTTCCCATCAGCGTCGGCCACGGTACCTGGACAATATAACGTCCAGATCATTCATTTGCGAGGGAGTGAACGCATCTCGCTTGCAGTCCCCCACAGGTAAACGTTGGTGTCATTTGACGTACAAACTATCTCGATGAGCACCAGAAAACAGGTACATGTCCCCCTGGGTCGACATCATTCAGTATCGATCACCGATAGATCTCATCGATGCTACGTGATCTTCCCCGGGGGGCGCGTTGCAGCGCACAACGTTTATCTGGGCAAACCCACTCGAGATGGAAGCGATCGCTTAGTGCTACTGCTTCCCCAGGTCTCGTTGCAACGGTTCCGCACCTGAACCAGGGATTTATGAGCCGATCGTACTCTTCATCGGGTGCGATGAATTGTATTGCATACCAACTACACATCGTTGGCGTTTAACGCCGAGATGAAACCAGGAGATATCGAATTGCTCGCCCGACGATCATGCCAGCACGAGCCATTGAACAATAACGCGTGCAAGCATCCGGGTCCAGATCCCCCGCGGGTTTTCCGCACTTGCAACAACGGGTCTTTGCTCGTACGTTGGAATATGGGTCCGCCATCACGGGAGACCTAGTGATGCATCCCGTCATGTTAAAGGTTTTTTTTTTATGAGACCTGTCGATTGATGCCAGATAGAATAGCACCGTTATAGCGCAACGTCTCCGCCTTTTTGGCGACACGCAACGGTTCATTTAATAATTAAGACGCAGATTCCTGTTCGAAACTGGATTCGCCAAGTGAATGTTCATCAGCGCGCCAAAGGTGAGCCTGAGCCTGGTTTATAATGCCAACACGAAACCGTGTGCGCGCACATTGCATATAGACAACCCAAGAGGTGCGGGAGTGCACTGACAGAGAGGTAGCTCTGAAAGGCCGAACGCCCAAGGCGGTGTCACCAACAGGCGCCGGTCCCAAGAACAAGTGGGATACAATTATCGGCCGCCGATTCGATGTTTCCCTCGAGCGGCCCCGACCACAGGTTTGGTGTATCCATCAAACCCAGTTGTCCCGTCGTTTGGTATCGAATCTGTTACGGAGAACACAGAGCTTCACGTTATCCTGTGTGGACACGGTTCGGAGCCTGTGTGTCGTATAGTTCTAGACCCTGGAATTCGGCCATCACTCCAAAGCACAGCGCCACCTCCAACTCAACCATTCATTCGTTCTCGTAAGTAAAAACATGACATGAGAGATTGTGACAACCCGATCGCGATCACGATCATGATCTCGCTCACACCACGCCTGGTGGACCGAACACGCCGAGGTCGCTCCAATACCTCGGAACCCCCTCATGCCAGTCAACAACACGCGGCAGAAACCGTCCCACACGCGTGTCTACACTCAGATTCCATTCAGCCCCAGCTCCACCGGACCAACGTTCCAAAGGGACGGACGTGCACGAGGCAAGTGGCCGTTTTCCAAACAGTTCTTCATGTACCCTGCCCATGCTACCATACCCTTTGCCCCGGGGGTGGGCGTGATCGATCGGTACTATCCCGAAACCCGAACATGCTATCACATCACATCACACACCGTGTCGTGAGGCGACTTGGCTTTCTTTCAAATTTCCTGTTGTTGCCCCTTTCGTGGACCCTTCTCTGGATTTCTGTCATATTCTCCCGTTGTGTCCGCGACTCCCGTGCTGTGGTCGAGGGTTATCCATCCGATCATCCCGATCACCCTTCAGTCCGACATGCTGTGTAGACAACCCGATAAACAGTGAACGTTCAGGCACAGATCAGATGCATGTTTGATTCACGTTTCGTGGATGGGCTACAAATGTCATAGACAACTGCGAGGAGAGCGAAGAGCGAACGTTTGAATGGGGACCGGTGTGTCTCGACACTATGTGGCCCTGGACATCCGAGGTGACCGGGCGAGAGTGGAGGCGACAACGGAATAGTATAGACCCCAAAATGACCCAAAAGGAAAGGGATGAAAACGACGGGCGAGGCGAGGCGTTAGTGGCGGCACCTCAGCCACTGAAACAGTACAACAACTAAAAGAAATGGGACCGAGGAGAAAAGGCATGTCTGAGGCGCGAGTCAGGATGCCCGGGACTCGAGCCGCCTCGAGTGGCATCCGAATGCGCCAAGAGTACAATAAAATTTGAGAATGCATGTATGTGATAACTGGCGGTGGGTATAAAGAAAAAGAAAAAACAAACAAGAAAACATGCGATAATGCAAATGCGGTAGCTGAGTGGGCGTGGTTGATAGTCCAAAGGTACGTCTACAGGTAGAATTGGAGTCCAGTCCTGATAGTAAGTGAGCTAAGCGATACACTGCTAGAGATGCGCACATACCGGGTTATGGTGTGCATATATACAGGTCGTCAGGCAATTCTCATGATAAACCAGGAATTTGGGAGGGAAGTCCGAGATTCAGGATCCAGTCACTGCCAGACTTGGGCTGAGTCAAGCCCAGAAAGATCGTGTGGTGCAAGAGGACGTCGACTCTTTTCCAGCCCAAGGAACGCTCGACCTCTGGAAGACCAGGAGCAACTTTGCAACGAAGTCGGAATGCTTCTTCGACTGCATGGCGGTCGCGGACCAGCCTCCGCTCCTCGAGAGTGAGCTGCTCGTTGAAGGCCTTGTGTATCGCCTCAAACACATCGCGACAGCTGATCCCATGGGCGTTCTTGACGTCCACCTCCCAAGAGAACGGCCCTTGGTCGAACGTGATGAGCATCTTGGTCATGGTGCCATCAGCCGCTGATTTATCCAGCTCAGCGTTGGTGAGTCTTGTTCGACGACCACGGTCCTGGAAGACTATCTTATCTATCTGGAAGGCCATGTCATAACGAACGAGTCGCTTCGATCTTCGTGGATCGTACGGGAGAAGCTGCCAATGCAGATTGTACGCAGGTGGCTTCATGGGCACTGCCACCTTTGATCAGATAAGGTACGTAATGATAGGCGGGGGGGCGTGCGCGGGAAGAAAGGAAAATGACACAAAGTGGAGTGGAGTACTCACCCAAGCGCGATCCAGGGGGCAACACGCTGGGGATGTTGTACTGAGAGCGGGCTATCTTTTTGGAGGCCAGTATCTCCCCCTCGCTCTCGTATGAGTCGACGGATTGTGCGTTCTTGGGTCCCTTGAGGATAGACTTCAGGGGCTTGGGGGGCTGGCCAGCGGTAGGGTTGGCCCTGGAGGATGAGGGCACCATGGTGGGGGTCGGTGGCCGCCGCATATCTGCCCTCGTGGCGGGACGGGAGGGGCCACTGCACGGCTCCTCTGGGAGAGAAAGGTTTCCGAGCTTTGGAGTGTCCGGGATGGAGCCTGGATTGTCAGGCGAGTGGCGACGTTTAAACATGACGGTCGTGATAAGAGTCGTGGCAGAACGAAGGAGGTGTGGTGTGATGTGGTGTGGTCCTTTGGGCGAGAGATTGGATTGGACAGATAGCGAAAAGAAGAAGAAGAGGAGGCGCACCTATATAATATAGAAGAAGGAACCGATCCACGAACTACGCGGTGGGGAAAAGACCGCAGTGGTCCGCGCAGTCGAGCTCCTGTTGAGTAAAGATACGCGGACAAGAGAGGGAGGAAGAGGAACGGCGCGGGTTATAAGTCAGACCCTCGAGGCAAGACACGAGGCGGCAAATAAATATCTATCCTAGGCCAACAGACTCCATCCAATCAGATACCGTCACGTGATCCTACAATTGGACGACCACCCCTTGGCGGCAGAAGAGCTGAGCTGAGCTGAGTGTTTTTTGAGAAGATGTTATACACAGCACCGAGAAGGCACATGGACAGCAGCACAGCTAGGGACAAGGCAGTCGCTGCGGTGCCGTTTTAGAAGGCGGGAGCCGTCGAGGGAGTCGAGTACTTGACGAGAAACGCAAGTCACCAACTAAACGTTGCAAAAGATTGCATGAGGCGTACGTGCTGTAGTAGTGATATGCGATGCCATCAATTCCATCCACCCGTCCTCGTGCGTTGGAGCCAACACCAGGCAAAAGGTGACAGCCTAACATGGTGGCCAGTCGCAGCAGCACACGGAACGGATTCCGACGGTAAAGGAAAAGAAAAAAGAAAGAAAAAAAGTTCCCGGATTACGGTCCTCGAGCCTGGTCGCTGGCAAAGTCTTGATCCATGCTGGCGACGTGGGTCTTTATAGAGTATCTTCTTGAGTGTGCGAGAGACAACCACCAAAAGATGTGTGAAATAGATACTAAAAGCGATTATCAGTTGGTAACCAAATTTTGGAAAGGCCTCCTCGTCGGCGTCGCATTAGCGTGATGGCGACACACGCGCTGTTCGAGACCGCCTCGGGCTACGCTGTTTTCGAGATCAAGCTACACGATGTCGTCGGCTCACAGACAAAGGCCGTTCAGGACTCCATCAACGACTTTGCAACGTTTTCCAAGATGGTCTCTCTCCTCAGCTTTTCACCGTTCAAGAGTGCTGCCGACGCGCTTGAGAACATCAACGACATCTCAGAGGGTGCGTTTCGCGTGCCCTTTCTTTTCTTGATAGACGTGTGCTAACCCTTTTTTCTACGTCCTAGGCATACTGAACGAGCATCTCAAATCGCTCCTTGAGCTCAACCTCTCCAAGGGCGGAAAGAAATCCTCCAAACTCAAGCTCATCGTACACGATGCCCCGCTCGCAAACGCCATCTCGGAAGGCACTGGCTTCAAATGCGATGCCTCGGAAGACGCCCATGAAATTCTCCGCGGTATCCGCGAACACGCCCACCGCCTCCTCAGAGGTCTCGACGCTACGGACCTCGTCAAAGCCCAACTCGGCCTCGGCCACTCTTACTCCCGCGCTAAACTCAAGTTCAACGTGAACCGAATCGACAACATGATCATCCAAGCCATCGCACTCCTCGACCAACTCGACAAGGACGTCAACCTCTTCGCGATGCGCATTCGCGAGTGGTACGGCTATCACTTTCCCGAACTCATCAGGCTTGTGCCAGATAGTTACCAGTACGCCCGTCTAGCGCAGTTCATTGGCGACAAGGACTCGCTCTCCGAGGACAAGCTCCCCGAGCTGACCACCATCGTCGACGACAACGCTACGCTCGCTCAAAACATCCTCGATGCTGCCCGTGGCTCAATGGGCTCATCCATCTCCGACATCGACATGCTCAACATCTCCGCCTTCGCCACCCGTGTCGTCTCCATCGCCGACTACCGCAAATCCCTCATCGCATATCTATCCGAAAAAATGAATCTCGTCGCACCATCGCTGACGGCCCTCCTTGGAGAGCGTATTGGCGCACGGCTAATCAGCCATGCAGGCAGCCTGACCAACCTCAGCAAATACCCCGCCTCGACCGTCCAGATTCTCGGCGCCGAAAAGGCTCTCTTCCGCGCACTCAAAACCAAAGGCAACACGCCCAAGGTAAAGTCCCCCACCATAGCCTGTCCCTTGCCTT
>JBBPJT010000662.1:0-17077 GCA_038088895.1 Xerocomus potaroensis
AAAAGGAAGAAAATTGTAACAGATAGTACCATATACGACGCCTGCATGCTTTTCCTCACCCTTTGTACCTTTCGCCTCATTTTTAATGCTGCTACCCCCTCAGATCGCCCCCCTATCATCGCTGCAGAAGGCTCGACACTGATGAGCCAAGCCAAATTACAACTCTTAGATCTCCTCTACTATCTGGGGTTAGGATATGTAATCAATTCCCTCCCTTTTGAACTCATTGGTCCCATCATTCAACCATTCCTGCGATATCTTCATCCCACGGTCTGGTACGATTACCTTCATACAGACGAAGCAACGGTGACCCATAGGGTGGTTGACACCCTCCCCTACACATTCATTGTACCACCATCAAACCCATCTATCTCTTCTCTTCCTCTCATGCCAGGATTAGTAACTCTTCCAGCATGTTCTCCGATTATTCCCCCGCTTCCCCCCTCTTCTCCTTCGTCCGATGAGGAAAACATTCCCCCTTTTGTAGCACTCATCGAAGATCAAACCCCTCTCCCTATTCCCCCCCCCGTCGTTGCCTTCTCTTCCCCACCCCGAATCACCTTCGCCGACTGAGTGGCCAAAGAGAACTAGAAAGAAAGGGAAGAAAAAGGCTGTGATGACGTATGGCCTTCCTTTTTCCCCATCGTATAACCTTCGCTTGAAGAAAGTCCATCCCTCCCCGACACCATCATAGGTTACCATCACCCCCACCTATATCGACACCCCTGCCACATCTTCTTCTGTCATTGAACTGGCTTGGTTCTCTCATTGCGAATGGTGCGACGAGGTGGACACTCACCTTGGGATATGGTGCCCCAATCATCAATGCCCCTCCTGTGCGGTCTACAGTGCAGGGCATGACTTACATAATTGTCCACAGGGTGCATGCATCTACTGTCAACGACAGCATTGGGGTCACCCTTGCCCTCTCTATAAATGTGGGCCAGATGGGTGTGAGGAATGTTGATCTCTTTCTTGGGGAGAACTATGCCCTCGGCGTATCAGATGTCAGGAGTTGGATGCTGAACCCAACGACCCCAATGATGCAATTTATGATTTTCTTGATAAAGAGTAAAGGTCGGTGACCTTTAGGCTACAACGGACCTTATGTTACAATTTTACCTTTTTCTCAAATGTAACTTTAGCTATCGTTTTCGCCATCACAGTTTCATTTCCGATTTACTTCATTCCCATTTCCTTGGACGCTATTCCCTTTCTAGGATGACCTCATGTTATCCTTGTGTCCCCAACTTTTCCCTTATCCCATTTAAAGTGCCCCAGAGTTTTATTGTCTATATTTGGTAGATATAACTTGGTCCATTCGCACTTCTCAATAGGATAAATACTTAGCGCATGTACTAGTAAACGCTAAGCTAGTTCTACGCAATACCAGTGTAGTTCCTAGTCCTCTAGTGTGACTTCTAAGGTCTCTGGGTTACTCTAGTGACTAGAAGGTCTTTCTCCCAATAAATGTGTAACACTTACGTGCGGAAAGAGGGCAGTGACAAACTTACCTGGAGGGCAGAGAAAGTCAGATGGATGGGAATCGATGGGCAGACAGAGAACACTCACTGGATGTTCTAGCTGACGAAATGCACAGTCAGTGTCGAATGGAATGTGCACTGGGGCTCTATGCCGTGCAATATCAAGGGGGAGGGTGAATCAGCCTGCCATAATGATTTCGCGCAACCATACATACACGAGGCCCCATACATCAACAGATCTACGCTGGCACCGAGTACACCACGTGCCGAAATAACACACATTCCTGCTTCCGTGCCACCCAGTCCTATTACTTCCCAGGCATGTCCCAAATGGGTGTGCCAGCCTAGTCAGCGCATACTTGATATCATCAGTGGCAAGTCAGCTGACATGACCATACCTCGTGGAGTGCAACTCCCTGATCCCATTGCAGAAGTGCCGCCTGACATAGATAGTGGCCCCGCAACGCTTGAGGGGGAGGGAACTGCTGACCAAATCCTCACTACAGTAGATAATGCCAAGATCACTCTCGCACTTAATGACTCGATTGCCGAGGCCGAGGCCCTTGAACCCAGTTCACTTGCTGAAGCGAAATGACGCCCTGACTGGCCTCAATGGGAGAAAGGCATTCAGGAAGAACTTGCCACACTTAAGAACACTGGCACTTGGGAGCTTGTAAATCCACCGATCGGAGCCAATATCGTAGGCTCAAAATGGGTATTCCATGCAAAGAAGGACGCTGCTGGGAACATCATATCTTACAAGGCACACCTTGTGGCGCAAGGATTCTCACAGGTACCGGGCGTCGACTACTTTGATACATATGCCCCAGTTGCAAAGCTCACATCAATTTGGACCGTACTAGCACTTGCAGCGCACCTAGATCTAGAACTACATCAGATTGACATCAAGGGCGTGTATCTAAACGGAGAACTACAAGAGGACGAGTACATCTACATGCATCAGCCACCAGGTTATGCCGACCCGAGATTCACAAGCCGTATCTGCCACTTACTTAAGATGCTGTACAGACTCAAACAAAGTGGCCGCAAATGGTACCAAAGATTGGTTGAGATTCTCGTTAGGATTTTGAAGTTCAGGCAGTGTGAAGTTGATCAAGCTGTGTTCATTAAGCTAAATGGCAAGAACTTCATCATCATCATAGTCCATGTTGACGACTGCACCATTGCCATGACCACCATCACTCTTATCTTAGAGTTCAAGGCACAAATTAAGAAGCACGTCGAGATCACCAATCTTGGTGAGCTCCATTGGCTGCTCAGAATAGAAGTCACGCACAATCGAGAAGATAGAACAATCGCACTCTCGCAACATTTGTATCTCAAGTCAATCACTCAACGTTTCAGATTTGAAGAACTCAGGCCAGTGTCCACACCAATGGAGTCACACGTGAAGTTAACCACCACACAATCCCCTGCTACTGGCACCGAGCATACAGCAATGAAGCATATTCCCTACCGGGAAGCTGTAGGCTTGCTCATGTACACCATGCTTGGAACTCAGCCCAATATTTTGTATGCCATTTCCACTGTCTCTCGCTTTTCTAGCAACCCGGGCATGCCCCATTGGGACACTGTCTGCCACATTTATAGGTATCTACTTGGGACAAAGGATCTGAAGCTCACTTATGGAGGTGTTGAAAGGGCACTTGTAGGATACTCCAACACAGATGGCAGCATAACTGAAGACCGACACACCATATCGGGATATGCATTCCTGATCGACAGAGGAGCCATTTCCTGGGTGTCAAAGAACCAAGAAATAGTCTCGCTCTCTACGACAGAAAGCGAGTACATTGCTGCCACTCATGCCACGAAAGAAGCACTATGGCTTTGATCGCTCCTGCTAGAACTCTGCGTCGACATGCTCATCCCAGCCGGTGAACCTACCACACTTTTCTCGGACAATCAGTCCACTGTTGCACTCGCAAAGGATCACCAATACCATGCATGTACCAAACATATTGATATTCATTTTCATTTTATTTGCTGGGTCGTCAAGGATGGCAAGATTAGATTGGTTTTCTGCCCTACAGATGACATAATCACTGACATGCTGACAAAGGCCCTACCGTCCCCAAAAGTCAAGCATTTTGTGGCAGAACTTGGACTGTGCACAGCTTGAGGGGGAGTGTCGGATTACCAAGCACGTGCACAGTCACAGCTGTACTCAGACCGGATAGATCACCAGAGCGTTGATGCACCATCATGCCACCATTCTTCACTGATGTCAAGGACAATACAATAGTTGTATGTTTGCATAGCCTATGTTCTTTCCAGTTCACATTCCAGTGTTTTCGTCTGGTATTCGGAACCTTGTCAAGACCAAATATCATGCTCTACTTAGTGTAGTCTACAGTATATAAGACCTTCTGTTCGTACAGAGACACCTCAGTTTGTTGCATCACGCGCACAACTGAGGTGAGTTGATTATCTTCTATTCTATCTATTCTATGCTTACTCGTATGTAGTTATCTTTAGGTGAATACATTTAGTTCGTTGCATCATGTGCATGACTGAGTTATCTTTAGTCGTGTGCTCCCCAAATCGGTACCTGTATTCCCACACCTTTATTCTAAGGTATGCTCTTGCTTATAAGCGAGGAGAGTGGTCCATGCACTGCATAAGTTCCATTCTGGTTCCCAGGTGTTCTCAGCCCAGGAATAGCCCTTCCATTTAATGAGGTATTTCCAGTTCTTTTTTGTTCTGTCATATCATAAGATCCTTTCTATCTCCCATACTTCTTCACCTTTGACATTTAATGATGGGGGGTGGAGCTCAGATTTACCATATTTGGCAGTTTTGCAATATGGGGTTAAGAGGAAAGCATGGAAGATGTTGTAAATTTTCCACATTTTAGGAAGGCATAATTGATATGTCACAGAGGAAATCACCTTGGCGATTTCAAATGGCCCTTCACATAAAGGATTTAATTTCTGCCAAGGGAAGCTTCAGCAGAGATTCTTGGCTTCTAACCACACCTTGTTGCCAACTTGCCAGGGTTGGAATTTGCTTCTCACTTGTTCCCTCATATATTGTTGTGCCAAGTGATGGGTGTGGAGGGCTTCTTCTCAGGCTTTGTCTATGAGTGTGAGCCGCGACGTTCCTCGATGATCTCATCGACGGTATAATCGTAACGGCCTGGGCTTCCTCAGCAACCCCACAGCTTTGACGATACAACTGTTCATCGCCAACCAGAGTTTCCCGGTGAGGAAAGGGGTCATCCACCCAGACGTACCGATTCCGTGCGGAGTCACAGTACGATAACATTCTCTAGTCTGAGCTCCCTCGAAGCATCTACATGTAGCGCTTGTTGGACATCCTTTCGGACCCCAAGTCCTCTTCCGCGATTCGTTGACCCGATCGAGCGGGCACCCACCCCGGATGCCGTTCAGGATACGGGCACCAAAAACGCGGGCGCACCAGCTGCCAGTCCTGGACCTGACACGAGTCGTGGTAGCTCTACGAAGCGGCATCTAATCATACAAGAGGCGTGCAACCTCGTTCTTGAAATGGCCGTCGATGTGTCTTTTACTGCGACTCCATGGCTCTCACGGATCGTCGGGGACGCGGTATTGAGCAAGGCGGACGGACTGGGGGTCGAAAAGAGGGTGTGGGCGACGGTCGTCGCCGTCGCCTACATGAAGACAGAGCTGGAAGACGAGCTGGATCTGTTGGGCTTGATGACGGAGAAGGCCAGGGAGTTTGTGGATGAGTCCGAGTGGTCTACGAGGGATGGGGAAAGTAGTTTTGACAAGATGGTCTGCGAGGCGTTTGAATACCTGAGGCCGTCTCTGGTCGCGTGAAACGTATTTTTTTCGGTATGCATTCGCGTCCCCCTAGTTGCTGAGTCGATCATATGAGCATAGATGTCGTTTCACTGTCTAGCACAAGAAAGTGACGGGGCAGATACAGGATCGTCTTTTCTATTGGTCGGGCCCGGATCTGGACACTACGATCATTTTCATGTTCGGTGGGGCACATGACTTGCGAATCTTCCAACATCAAAAACGCCATTTGGTCCCTTTTCTTTCCATTAATGCGTTTTCAATCTCGGTCGCTTTACGGTGCTCATACTGGTGGCAGTTCTCAATTAGGGCTTGAAGGCCTAACTGCTGAGCCGTGCTGCAACTTATTTCCTTCAAACGTTCACTCTATCTAATCTATCGCCGTGGCGGGTTAGCTCCCCGAAGCTTGCAAGCCCAAAGTACATCCCGCACATCACCATATCAACTCAGGTGATCATTCTTTAGAAGACAACAAGATCGCGGAAGTACCTTGGACAAATCAACCACATTCATCCAACCGGGTCACAGCCCTGATTGTTTCGATCGCTTACTTGGCTCCCACAAAGTGGACCCGTACCTTGTTTTGCGATAGATATTTTATGCGTTCGATGTATCGCGCTTGTATCGATCGGCGATCATCCGTATTATGGGAAGCTTCTCAAGATGTTTTGTTGGTGGCATTCATGGTGATGGTTCAAGTAATGATAAAGTCACACGCTTGAGGTCAGACGTCGGAGCGACCCGTGCCGCCCACACACCAGAACCGGCCTTTGTTGTGGAATGTATGTAACAACCCCTAGTGATGTCATTCATCATGCAAATACTTTTTTCAATACAGGCCGGAAAGCAAAAAAAAAAGCATCATCGGCAAGTTTTTCCATGATCTCTATGCATCTTTGTTTGAAATCTACAACGGATACTCGGACGAGGTCTAGTAACATTATCATGTAATCACTCACCACGTTCCCATTCTGCTCCCTCGTTTGCGACCTTCGTATCTGCTGTGAACTCGCCTTGCAAGCGCCGAAAATACTCAATTGCTTCGAGAACTCGACCGGCATCCACGAGGAGGTTGCACATCGCACGGTATATGACAGGTTTTGGGAGGTTGAACTGGGTGCGAAGTCATATCAGCATAATGAATGTAATGTCATGTACAGCATACTTTGTCAGAAGCTTTCAGCGCCTCATTTATTCCAGCAGTGTGCTTGCCCACTTGGTGAGTAGACCATCTGGGGCCGACGGACGGAGAGAGAGCGCAGTAGCATAAGCATCGAGTGCTTCTTCGTATTTCTTAGTCGCCGATGCCCCATCTCCGATTGTTTCCAGCGCAGCGATGTATTTCTTCGTGAATCCTGAGAGTAGCAGTTAAAGAACGTTTTCCCCGAATTCGGACGAAGAAACACACTGGAGAGCCAGTCGCGGATGATCGTATCGGCTTTCGTCTCGTCGGGCACGGACGTAGCGTAGTTGAGAAAAAGTTTTGCGGCGTCGATGACGTGGCCGTCCGCATACAAGGTTTCGCACTGGAGTCTCTGTTGGGCCGCGTGATGAAAGTCAGCGAGTTGAACATAAAGTTGTCGGACGGTTTCCTCGAGACGCGCTGATGAATATGAGTGACGAGAATCGGCACCGAGAACCGAGTCAGACCCACCTTCATTTGTGGTCTTCATGGCGAGATTCGCTCGTAGCGACTGGACGATCTCGTTCAAGCCATCTTCTTTCTGTTGAGCAGTACGATGAGAGTCAGCGAGTTGAGCACGAAATCGTCGGACAGTTTCCTCGAAATGCGCTGATGGATGTGAACAAGCGAGAACAGTAGCAGCAAATGTCATAAAAGTCATATTGATGATGAGAATAAACGTACCAATGGCAATTTCCGGACTACGAAGATCTGCTCGCAACGGGCGAGCTGGAGGGGTATCCCACAGGTTCCACAACGTGACTGCCTTGCCTCCACCAATGACGAGGTCATAGTCTTTTGAGAATGCGATAGAGCGAGCGGAATGAGGATGACGAATGAGAGAACCGAATTGTTGTTGGTTTGAGGCATCCCATAATGAGATTGATAAACCCGCGCTAGCAGCAATGAGCATGTCGTTGTTTGCTAGCGAGATGCACTGTGCGCTGTTATCGTGAACGAGCCATTTGGAGAGGACCATCCCCGAGGTGGCATCGACATGGTGGACGCGACCTCCGTTAGAGAGCGCAAAGAGTTGTTTGCTGTTGCTGGTCCAGGTGATAGAATAACAATAGATGGAAACATCGACGAGGACATGGCCATTTTGACGGTCGTAGACACCAAGAGAACCTTGGAGGAAGTAGTGCTGCGAATCCGAGCCAACGGCCAAAAAGAGGAATTGTCAGGTGAAAAGTTGACCGCTTGAACCGATCCTTCGGATTTGAATTCGAGCAGTTTTTGGCCAGTCGATGACCAAACACGGGCACGTCTGGTGAAATGTCCACCGCCCACACCCGTATTTTGAACTCGGTCACTTTTTCACGACTCTTTGCATCCAACACGATCACATGGCCATGTGCTGTCCCAGCGACGATCCGTTGGCCATCTTGTGAGACTGCAATGCTCCAAACGCAACTTCCCACATCAACTGGTGTCCCCACCTCACTGCCATCTTTCACGCGCCAACATCGAATCTTGTTGTCATTGCCATAGCCCACGATGTGCTTGCCATCAACGAGAAACGTGACTGCACTGATCTCACCTTTGCAACTGATTTCGATCGATTTCTGTTCGACGGTGCTCGCAGCTGTGTTTTCATCCGGCTTCGACCCTTCGTTTGTCTCACTTACCTTTACTCCATCGTTCGTTCCCGCCTCATCACTTTGCTGACTGTTCCCCGAAGTTCGTTTCCCTGATTTTTCCCCTTCTCGTTAGTGTTTCCATGTCATTGTATTCTATACTCACTATTCCTTAGCCACTGGGACATTTCGGATACGGGTGTAGTGACAGGAAGAGTGTACTGGCGAACTCCGCACGGCACTGGTACGCTCTGAACCCTTACAATCGCCTCGTGTTCTGGTTGTGCACCCCTGTCAATACCATCGCGAGAAACGCTTTACTAAGCAAAGTCTACATATCGGAGTCCCATCAATGCTCCTGTATGGATCCGGGAAGCTGCGAGTGTGCATGATGGCGCCCTGACACGGCCATCGTGGTGGTAGGGGGGGTGTCTGCTCTTGTCATTTTGCGCGATCTTTTTTTTTCACGCTCGCCCACCCCAAAGGTGGAGAGTTTCGGTGAGTAGGCAGTCCACTGCAACACGGCATTGAACACGACTGAACCTAAGTCTTTATCAAAGGGTCTGCCGTCACTGATCAAGCCCGGGGAGACGGCCATGACTTGAGAGGCTACTCAGACGAGGTAGTATCGATGGCCATAGCTCTATGGAAACTGTGAAGGAAACATTGCAAATGTTATTTGCTCAGAAACTCCATCCAACCTCGCAATCAGCTGAATAACGGACGCACTAGTCGCAAATGTCGCGATGACAAAGACCGTGAACCGAATTCCTGAGAATATTTTCGCCAACGAATGTGGAGCTTGCTGCAAAGGCGGTCGGGTTTCTAGGGCTGGGATGCTCGCGGGGAGGTCCAATGTGGCCGGAGAAGAAAGATGAGCAGTCAAAGTGCTATATCCCCAATCAAGATTCAAATGCTTTCTGAAGGGCTTTTCCGTTCCCCCATAATTAGCTTTCATCCCAACGACGCGCGAAACTCACAATCACAATCTCAAAAATTGTGTTTGACAAAGCGAAACAAAAAAAAGCTCATCGCAAAGCTCAAGGCTGTTGGGTCGAGCGCACGGCAGATCGACCACAGGCTTGTGACCTTGGTGCCAGACTAAAGAAGGTAAACGTGGTTTGCGTTCCCGGCAGGAAATGCGGAACAATTGGTTGTGAATATCACAAGGCTGAAACCCTTTAGTGATAGCTTTTCGCACTCCACGATTCCTATCATGCATACACTGGCGCCTGCCGACGTTCTCTTAGCATCCGAAGACGACCTTCAGATGGCTGGCATCGTTCGCCTAGGCTTCACATATCAGCTCGTAAGCAAGCATACGTGTTGCAATGCAGAAAGGAGGAGAGCAAAGATGACATGGGGGTGGTAGCCGGGGGTGGGCTAGATCGAGACTTGCGCAGACCAAACTGGACACCCAGAAGGCTACTCCTGCTGAGGAACCGACATTCCCCGATGATCTTATCGACGGCATATCTTCCCTCGTAACGTCTGTGTTGGGCTTCCTCAGCAATCCCACGGCTCTGACGAGCAACATGGATACAACCGTTCATCCCCTTCCTCATCACCGACCAGCGTTTCCTGGTGCACATGATAAGTCCGATTCTGCCTCGAGTCATGGAAGGGGTCGTCCGCCTAGACGTACTGATTCTGTGCGGAGCCACAGCACTTCATCCCATGACAACGTTGACACATTTCCTACTCTGAGCTCTCTCGAGGCATCTACAATCAATGCTTGTTGGACGTCCTCTCTGTCCCAAAGCCCTCCTCCGCAATTCGTTGACCCGATTGAGCGGGCTCCCACTCCGGAGGTCGTTCAGGATACGGGCGCACAAAACACGGGCGTTCCTGGACCTGGCACGAGCCGTGGCAGGTCCACGAAGCGGCATTCGATCACACAAGAGGTGTATGACCTCGTTCTTGAAATGACCATCGATGGCTCTTTTACCGCGACTCTACGGCCCTCACGGATCGCCTGGGATGCGGTATTGAGCAAGGCGGACGGACTGGGGATCGACAAGAAGGTGTGGACGACGGTCGTCGCTGTCGCCTACATGAAGACAGAGCTCGAAGACGAACCGGGTCTGTTGGATTTGATGACGGAGAAGGCCAGGGAGTTTGTACATGGGTCCGAGTGGTCTAGGAGGGACAGGGCGAGGAGTTTTGACGAGATGGTTCCGTGAGGCGTTTGAGTACCTGGAGCCGTCTTTGGTCGCGCGAAGTGTTTTTTTTTTGTATGCGTTCGCGTCTGGTTAGTTTCTGAATGGATTGCATGTTCAGATTCCACATTGTGTTTGTGTGGTATTAGTGGTTTCACAACGATCAGAGATAAATGAATATGGATGTCATTTAACTGTCTGGTACAAGAAGGCAGGGCAGAAGACATACAGGTCCGTCTCCCAGAAATCTACATCTTCCATTCCGTCGATCGGGTCCGGGTCGAGATACTACGATCGTATGGGTCGTCTTGGGGCCACTTCCCATCATATTCGGTGAGGCGCCCGACTTGCGAATTTTCCAACACCAGAAATGCCCTTTTATTTCCATTGCTGCGCTATCAATCTCGGACGCTTTACGGTGCTCATCCTGGTGGCACTTCTCAATTAGGGCTTGAAGGCCCGACTGCCGGGCCGTGTTGCAACCTATTTCCTTCAAACGTTCAATCTACCGCTGTGGCGTATTAGCTCCCCGAAGCTTGTAAGCCCAGGGTACATCCCGCACATCACCATTCCTTGGAAGACAACAAGACCGTGGAAGTGCCTTGGACAAATCAATCACAGTCATCCAACCAGACCACAGTCCCGGTTGTCTCGATCGCGCACTTGGCTCGCGCAAAGTGGACCCGTACCTTGTTTTGCAATAGATGTTTTACGCGTTCGATGTATTCGATCGGCGATCATCTGTTTTACGGGAAGCTTCTCAAGACGTTTTGTTGGGGGAATTCATGATGAAGATGTTTAAATGTCATGGGAACATTTGCTCGTAAATGAGTGCCTGGTAGTTAGTCTCCATCCCTAGACCTCCAGATTTCACTTGCAGAAAGAAGATGAAACGCGCACGGATACATATCTCGCTGCACCGTGTAGGTCCTCGTATCTCGTAGTCGCCTATACGGATTGTGGTCCGGTTCTGCTTCGCCCGATCCCTCAGTGTTCCCACCATTAGCCACAGTAGGCTTTCATCTCATTCCGGATCTCCATATCTCACTCGCAGAACGACCAGACGAAATACTTTAAATAAAATTATACACATGCATACTCGGTCGTACAGAAAAAGCACCAGTTTTCGAAACTAGTTAACTCATACACCAGAGGCCACCTCCCCACCAGTCGTCGAACACTCTCCTCCCATCTGCTGCAGTACCTCGGGTGGTGGTAATGTCATCCCCAATGTTTCTTGCAACGCACTATCAACTGTGGCACCACTGTCGAATACAACACCACTTATCGATCCAGGGGGGCCGTGCCAAGGCAGGAGACCAGTTCCCGTGCTTTCTACATGCTCTCCGCTCTCCAAGTACATGTGCTCCCTGAGACTAAATATGATCCGTGGATAAATCACGAAGGGGACCGTATTGATGTATAGAGCAACAAACACGCCATAGGTGTACTGTATCATGGTTGGCCTTTGCACGTATCACATCATAGATAAATTTACTCACTGAAGCAGATGGCCCCAGGTCACCCATCGTCAATCCCTTGTAAGTCATGTTCCTAGTGGCGAGGGTGAGCAATCAGTAACAAAATCGTAAAGGTCACCAGTACAAGAAAAAGTAGATCGCGCTGTGCTCTGAAAGCAACATTATGTACTTGTTGATTTTTTGTTCCCTATACATCCGCCTTGCCTCTAAGGCGTGCACAGTAAAGCGATAGATTACCAGGGCCATCAAAAGAACGTCGAATATTCCCGATGGAATATTAAAGTAGAGATCAAATGTATAGCTGCGACTGGTTTGCACGGAGCAATAGTTTAAGTTGGCGATCTGTTCAATTGAGTCTTTGCATAGGAAAGTCGGTACGAGTAGATGTGAGTTCAGGGTACCCACCACTAAAACCGCTACGAGGGCCATACAACAAGAATAGAAAAACAACGTCGACTATCACGACTAGGGAGTACAGAAAGAATAGGGTGTACTGAATCCTTTGCGGTTGGTTGAACATGACAGAGACACGGAATATCATGATCGCTATCACCATCAGGGGTCAAGCTAACAGTGCAGGGCAGCCAGGAGACACGAACCGTGCACCGCTATATTGTAGGCCAGGGCTGTCCATTCCTGAGTATGGGATAGAGCAAAACCTGAAAGAACGTATTCACTCAGTGCTTCAAACGGCGCAGTGCAGACGTACATCTGTCATTTTCGGAACCGGCGTGATATAGACTAGCGTCATGAGTAGTTTGGAGCAGTGACACTCACGCCTGGATCAGATCAGTACTCACAGTCAGCTTTGAAATGAAAGGGTTTACCGTTTCTGACAAAGGGAAAAGACCAAATCCTGAACCTAATCAAACACGATTTATGGCCAAACTCTGAATAAGAAGGGTGACCTACCAAACCCGAAAGTGCTGAGTGCTCCCGTAATGAGTTAGAGAAACCTGAAAAGATAATCGCGACACACGATGCAATTACAAGCCCAAGATAACGTGACTTGGAGGAATGCCATCAATTTGAAACACATTCAACAATCCGTTTACTTTACCACGACGAAAAGTGTACAGGGGATGGACCAAGGCTGCATCTAAAGGGGGTTGAGGAAGATACTTTCAATAAATGTTGTATCATACCCATACAAGTTCGATCTACGTGCAGGTTAGAATAAGTGGAAGACTAGAACATGCAATATAGGTACCTCGCGTGAAAAGGTGAGAGCTGACAAAAGAATGAGTGTCGGCAGAAAGGAAAAATGGATGCACATACTGTAATCGTAGTATACCGCTACCGTAGAGGCAACTATGCATCAATGGATTGGTAAGTAAGAGGATTTGAGGGATGCTATTGTTCAGACTCACCAAGAACGTAATTCAACACCTGGAGCTCCCTGAGAAAGGTGACCAATGGTGCAGATGACATTTGGATTGTCGAGAGAAAATGGGGCAAAAGGGTGAGTCTCCATCATTGGGTTATAAGTAAGTGGTGATGCGGACGCCAATGAGATACCGGAGGGCAAAAAAAGGAATGCGGCATCCGCTCCACCCAAACACTTGACACACGTCCGATGTAGTATGTCTTACACTACTATCAGTCCTTTAGGAGTGGTTCTACGCTTGTCCCTTCGGGTATTGTTGCCTCGTTCAAGCAAGGTTGTGGATAGAAAATGGGCATGAAAGACAAATAACACACGTCTGCCAGGTTTTCATTTCATCGATCAATTTCAGCCATTCGGACCTACTTTGAGAGAGCGCAAGTGTACGGGGAGAAAAAAAAGCTGCTGGACCCTGGATGTAATCACTTTCTGATCCAGCTTCCATTATTGCGGTGGCACGGCGGACTGCGTACAATCTATGGCTTATCGTTTCCTTCTTTATGGAAACCACGGGCAGTCTCTTTGCTGGCCTCTATACAGGGCGATGGAGTGCACTAAGAACCTGCGTCATTGTGTTCCACCTGCTGATGAGCTCGGAGATGGAATAATGAGAGTGTTGATTATTCGTCCAGCGGATCCAACCCGTCGGATTTCTAGATTTTACTTGCAGGATGGCCGTGCAGTAGAACGATGCTGGCAATCATTTCTTGTACCCAAGAAAGGTTAAGACTCAATGATATATTCCGGCCATCAGGTTGAATTGGTCCTGAAATTGTATCACAGCAAGGACTGTCCTATCCCGAACGTTCTGGGGCTGTACTCGCCGGATTTCTCCCGGACCGGTCTGGATGGTCATCATCATTTGGTGACCCTTCCAACTGTTGAAGCTGACTGGCAAGCCAATGCAGGGGTAGGCGTATTCGGATGTGCCTGTGCCTGCTTCGCAAAGGTAAAGTGCTTCGATCTTTGAAAAACAGGCGTCCTTGACTCCCTCATCTGCAGGATGCCCGGTTCGGCTTGCACAAGTCTCGACCCCTGGCTACCTCCCCCGTGTCCTCTATCCTCTCTCCTTTCCATACTGCAAAAAATGATGCATACTTGCTTACAAGTTGATATATCCTGTCTACCCAAGGGTTATCCTCAGATACTAAGAAAGCGTCACTAGGCGCCAGCGACCGAAGAGGTCCGATGCAATCCTCCAATCCTATGATGTGTATCTGAGCAACCAGAGCATGTACAATAGGAATGTTGTACTTAAGCAATGCTGTCACGGAAGGGTCAGGAATTCCATCAAACCTGATAATCAACTTTTGAATGAAGTAGCAGTGGAGGGGTTGCACCATTCAGCAGTGAAATAGAAACTTCGACAATAAAGGTTCATACATACTTGTCCATAGAGTAAACACTAGTTTTCAAAACTAGTTAATTGATATATCAGAAGTGGCTTCCCCATCAATCGTCAAACACTCCCGTCGTATACTCCAGTGCCTCGGGAGATGGTGATGTCATCCCCAACATTTCTTGCAACGCAATGTCGACCACAGTACCACTTGTCGATCCAGAGTGGCCATGCCAAGGTCGGGATCCAGGTCCCCCAGCTTCAACACACACTCCACTCCCCGAGTACCAATGCTCCCTGAGACTAAACAGGAGGCCTGGATAAGTCAGGCACGGGGCGGCATTGATGTACAGAGCAACAGCCACGCCGTAAGCAAACTACATCGTGGTTGGCCTTTGCAGGTATCATATCAATAAATTTACTTACTAAGGTGGACAGGGCCAGGTCACTTATCATCAATCCCTTGTGAGTCAGGTTCCTAGTAGTGGGTGTGAGCATTCAGTAACACAATCATAAAGCGGGTTAAAGTACATGGAAAAATTGATCGCACTATACATCAGGAATCTTACAAAAATCTAATTTCAACTAATTTCAACTAATATTGACTAATATTGGCTAATTGTAGCTAATTTTGAGTGAAATTAGTCAAAATTAGTCAAAAGTAGCTGAGATTAGTTGAAATTAGCTAAAATAGATTCTTGTAAAATTCCTGATGTACATGAGTAGCAACCTCATGTACTTGCCGACCCTTCGCTTCCTTAATGTCCCCCTTGTCTCAATGGCGTGCACAATCAGGCGATGGACTACAATGGTCATCAAAAGAAAGTCGAATACTACTGATGGGATATTAAAGTAGAGAGTAAAAGTATAGCTGCAACTGGTTCAAATGGCACAGTAGTTTCGACTAACGATCTGCTCGATCGAGACTTTCACGAGAAAATCAGTACAGGTAGATTTGAGTTCAGGGTACGCATCAGTGAAACTGCTATGGGGGCCAATTAGCAAGAATAGCGCAACGACGTCGACCACCTTGACTAAGGAGTACAAAAAAGATAGGATGTATTGAATCCTTTTCAGTTGGTTGAACATGACAGAAACACAGAGAATCATGATCGCTATCATCCAAAGGTCGAGCTAACAGTGCAGTGCAGCTGGAACACAACGGACCGTGCACCGCTATGTTGTAGACAAGTTGGGTCCATTCTTGAGTCTGGAACAGAGCGAAACCTGAAAGAAAACATTCGCTCAGTATTCCGAACGACTCAGTGCAGTCGTACATCTGTTGTTTTCCGAAACCAGAGTGATGAAAACCAGCTTCTTGGACATTTTGAAGCAGTGACACTCACGCCTGGATCAGATAATAAACAAGAAACAAAAGAGTTTACCAATTCCGACAAGGAGAAAAGACCATATCCCCACCCTAACCGAAGACGATTTATAACCAACCTTTGAAAGACCAGGGTGAATCACCGAACCCGAAGGTGCTAAGCCCTCCCATAATCAGTGAAAGAAATCCAAAAGGATGATCATGACATGCGACACAAAAGCAAGTCCAAGATAGCGTGACTAGTGGAATGATGTCAATTTAATACACATTCAATAATCCGACCACTTTACCACGACGAAAAGCATAGAGATAACAGACCAGGGCCTCAACTAACAGGAGTTGACACGGATCATTTCAATGAAAGTTGTACCATACCCATACGAGCTCGACCTACGTGCAGACTAGGACAAAAAGGAGAATAAACTCGCGCAATACACATACCTCGCATGAATAGGTAATCACTGACAAAAGAATGAGTGTCGGGAGAACAGAGTAATCAATACCCATACTGTAATCACAGTATATTGCTACCGTAGAGGCGACTAATGATTGATGGATTGGTAAGGAAGAGGATTCGAGGGATACTACCATTCAGACTTACCAAGAATGTAATTCAACGACTGGATTTCCTTGAGAAGGGTAATCAATGGTGCGGACGACATTTAAATAATGGAGAGGTCGTGAGATGGGAGAATTGTCCCCATCGTTGGGTTATAAGTAAGTCTTGACGCAGACGCCCATGACTGAGGCAGCCGAGGGACAGCAGAAAAGCCATGCAGTGTTTGCTCTGCTTTGTGGTGATTCTCTTTGAGCCCTGAGATCTGAGTACTCAGTTGTCAAAGGCGGCCACATGAATGAGCAAACATCCCTTGACAGCAGTTTTGCAAAAACATGAGACACGTACATCGCTCTGCAAAAAAACTCAGCTCTACCGACCCACGCCACCTACTAGAACATTGGACACTGCCCGGCCCAGCCAGCTTGTTCTATGTGGGAAAGCAACACCGCCAGTGATGTCATTCAGGCAAATAGTTGTTCTATGGTCAGTACAGGGCGGAAAACAAAAAAACTTGTCTGAGATCAGTTCATCAAAACAATTTGAACCGTCATGGATTTGAAGTTAGTAGGTAAAAAATCGTCCATCGAAAGAGCTACAGTACTTCAACGACACCAGCGCCAGCCATCAAGTCCTCCAACCGAACCTCATCGCACATCTGAACCATCATCAAACTATCCGCTGCGACCCGTTTGAATTCCTTCCATGTCACCTTCTCCAACAACAGCGCACCGAATCGCTGTCGAAGACGGGCGACCAATCGCAGTGCCATGGTCGTGTG
>JBBPJT010000663.1:0-17065 GCA_038088895.1 Xerocomus potaroensis
TTCTTTCTCCATTTTCTGCAGCCATTCTACGCTCTCTTGGTCTAACTCTTTCTCCAAGTACTTCATATATGGTTGCAAGGTCATCTGGCGATGCAGATTTGATCAGCTTCTGGATGCGCCTTGCTTTAAGGGAAAGAGGTGATTTAGAGTGGTAGAATGCCTTTCTCTGCGCCTTATCAAAAAACCTATTCCACCACCTTTGTGTAGGAACAAAATGCTTGTCAATGATATTATCCTAGAAGTTGAAATGCAGGGATTTGCGATAGAACTGATTCCATTGAAAAGGAGAGAAATTTGTTCGACAAATGATTTCATAGCCTTGGTTGTGAACATAACTGGGAGAGGTCTCCTCAAAAGAGGGAGAGGGAAAGGCATAGCCTACTCCCTCATATATCTTGCAGATATGTTCACCTCCATATCTAAGGCCTTGAATTGTGATCCCTGTATGATGCATTGTCTCACATGGAGGGATTTCGAATGGGATTGCCATTCTCTGGCTAACTACTGCCTGTTCTGGAGTCAGTTCTAAATTGTCCTGTATCCACCTGGGTGCTTGTATTATCGGTGGATAGCGCACAAATGGATGATCCTGCACCCATGCATCCATGATATCGAGATCTACCACGAGTTGATCTCCTTCTTGATCTTCGTGGTTCTGGTATATCTCCAGAAAGTCCGCTATTTCATAAGAAAGCTGGGATTGCAGTCTGTTCAGGAGAACTTGGGAGTTCTTCCTGTCATAGGGGTTGTATACCAGCGCTTGACTGAATGTGTCCATCTCGTGGAGTTGGACTTGAGGAATCTCGGCTTGAAGGATAGGCATTTTGTGACAAAGGTAAGGATGGTGGTGGTGGATTAATTGAGGTTGATGAGAAGGGAGGGTTGGAGTAAGGAGGAACTGGATCAATATCCGCTTCCTGATCTAGATTTTGATTGTAAAGTCTCAGCTCATCTGGTAATTGAGCTGGAGGATCTTGTGTATTGATCCCAAAAGTTTCGCTTGATGGTAAGCGATTGAGATGTCTAGATAAATAGAGGAAGGGGCGATTGAATTGTTCTTGTGGATTTGATGATTCTACACGAAGAACAGTGGTTTGAGGGTGTTGACAGAGTTCTCCTCGCTCTAATCCTTTGGAGCAAAGAGGGCAGGGAAGATGGAGAGGAATAGGGGGGTAGGAAATGGGAGTTGGGGCGACTCTTGATATGGGTGCTTGTGCTTGGGGGTTTTGAGAGATACCTACTGTTGGAGATTGTCTAAAGACAATATCAACAGATGTTTGATCAGTATCTGTCTGGAATCGGATAAGAATATGAAGTATCACATCCAGGGTCTCAGAATCAATCTGGATCCAAGCAGCACCCATATGCATCACATAAATAGCTAATGATTGAAGGGCAAAGACTGCTCCATTCATCATAGCTGTTCGTAGTAAGGATATAAGGAATAAAAGCGCAGCTACTCGCGCATCAAGCCATCTAGCCTGCGCATTTGCAGTAGGCATCTTATATGACGAACTATCTGCTTATAACGAAGCAGGGCTCATAACCTATTGGAACCAATGGAGTTCCAATTGGTAGCAGGGCAAGGGAATGCGAGAGATCAGTGGGAGACTCACTGATACTAGATGCTTGAATCAAGGTATAGATGTGAAGTATTAAGCTAGTTAGGGAGCTATTGGCTCAACCTGAGAGTTCAGAGATATAGACTGAATTATCTAAAGGATTGGGCGACTTTCCCAATCTTAAATACTACAGTATATGTTTGTATCTGTAGCTATCTCCTACTTGCTATAGTAAGGGAAAAGAAGACCATGGAAGGTCTTAGAACTGCGATGTATAAGCACAGTAATAATAGAGCCAATAGCATAAAGAACTCTTATCTTAACCAATAGCTAAAAAGGAGCTTATCTATGATGAGTAATGACCCTATAATATGAATAGTGTCAGCATTGATCTATGTATAAGACCAATTGGCTAATCATAGAATCGCTCTAGAATATGGTTATATAATCAGAATGATGAAATAGAATACCATATTCTCAACACATCGCGCGATCGAGTACGCGCGCCTCGGTTGAGTCCGAAACTGATGTGGCCGCGCGCGTGCTTGGTAATCCAACAATGAATGTAGCGGGTGGAGAGAGCTGCGTAGCGTAGAATGTGTCCCGAGGAGGTTGACCCCTAGTCGCATTCGGTGTACAAACATGCGTAAATAATACTGTTCTACTTCTTTGATATGTTTCGAGCCTATACCTCAACGTATAGACGACTATCGTTCGGGAATGTTTGACGTTCATCGGGGTCTTGAAAGCTTGTAA
The DNA here is from genome assembly GCA_038088895.1 of Xerocomus potaroensis. Taxonomy (NCBI): domain Eukaryota; kingdom Fungi; phylum Basidiomycota; class Agaricomycetes; order Boletales; family Boletaceae; genus Xerocomus; species Xerocomus potaroensis. The sequence goes on from JBBPJT010000663.1 coordinate 2,319, forward strand.
AACTTCCAATGCCCAGATCAGCTCGGCAACAGACCATTTCCATATCGCTTTCAAGATATTGCGCAAGTACGCTAACCCTTCTTGAGCCTTCCCAAAACCAGAGTCTCGCTAAATGGAAACTACAGTAGCCTTTTATTTCCTCTCTGGTCACTCGTCCTGGTCCCTCCTTTCATCCATACTGCCTGCTGCCATTATCGTTCACACACGAACGATGAGCACCATCCTATCCATCCGTCTTCCCTCTCACTGCGACGCAGTCACCCGCCTGGCACCCTACTGCCCACCCATGCTTATCTGCATGCAAATGCGAATGTGAACACGTTACACTTGACGAATTACTTGAATGAATTCCGGCCCCGTTCTCTGTGACCAAGACGTCGCTTTTCCGCGCGGCTTTATGGTTCGTTATTACACTCGATCTTCCAAGCTACCGAGACCGTCGATCGGGCAAGGGGTCTCTGTATTATCCTCCAAAAACACCCTAATTCACTCGCGTGTTTTCTCCTGTTCTCGGATCATCGATTCTTCATCGGTATCCATGTTATAGCTGGAATGATTCCCTAGGGATAACCCACTTCGCCAACCACCACTGAGCTTTCTGTCCGGGCCCCGAAAGTTGAGAGAGCCTTTGGTGCGTCCATCGATGACGCATTAGCATTTGATACTCATTCGTAAGTGACACGGAATCCATGGGTTAGTCGGGTGCCTGCCATCCGGGGTGAAAAAGCATTACCGGGGAAACGGATCCAATTGAAAGACGCTGCATACAAAGAACACTGGAAAAGTGACCTGTGGTGCATAAAAACAACAAGCGCTATCCCAGCGGGCCCATCACACACATTTGCTTAAACATGCGACACATCCCACGCCTCCGTCTCCACGTCATCATCCCCCCTCGCCTCGTCTTCATCCACCACCACACCTCGAACCATGATCTCACCCACACTCGCATCCCGAGCAAAACCGAACGCAGCATATATGGTGCTTTCTTGTCGTCGGCGCTCATCAAGCTCCCGCAAACTCAAGATAAATCGGGGAACTAGGATCGTGGCAGGTATATGCTGTAGCGGGCCATCCAGTATAATCATCCATCCGCTCGGTAGAATGATTCCTACGTCGATCAACACGTTCAGGACCGAAGAAAGGAGAATCCTGTTCACAACAACAATGTCATGTTGGCATCACGACAGGGCCTAAAAAAAGCAGACGTACACGATAAAGTAGATCACCCCCTCGGCCACGAGACGTTTCATGTAGCAATTGAGCCCGAATTTTCCCATCTCTCCGTGTACCAAAAGCATTTCCTTGACGAATAGGATGGCGGTAAGGAGACACATAAGCGTGCCGAGCATGATATGGAAGGCGTCCGAGACTTCATGCAAGACGTTGGAAGAATCGCCTTTCATCACACAAGTAGAATACTGGAGCACTTGAACAGTACGTGCTGGGCGAACGTCCATATTTAGTTGTATCGCGTGAAGCAATCAATCACGACTTACCGACAGGGCCAACGTAAAGTCGAGCGCTTCGGATCCCGAAAAAAACAAAAAACGAGACCGCTTCCGCAGCGAGGATTGTGAGAAGCACAACGAGGACGGGTTTGGATTTGTCGTACATTGCCCACACGCGGAGGATCATCACCACTAGATATTGAATCCCCATATGTAATTCGATTCGTTGGAAGAGGATATAATGGCTTACCGTCTGCCGCACACATAAAAATGCAGAAGCCCCAAGCGCCAAAAAGGTAAACCACTTTGCCTTTAAAATGACGTCGATCAGTGTGAATACCGGAGCCAGCTACATGTACTCACATCTATATCGACGTATCTCGTCCAATGAGAAGTATGACGAATAACGTGACCACATACGTCTACAGTCCAAATTTGTGAGTAATATTTCTAGTCCGCGCAAGTAAAAGGAGTTACAATCGCAGGCCCAGGAAGGAATGAACTTCCCCCTTTAATCATGTTGGGTCAGACAGAACAAAGTGAGACCTTCCAGGTTGCACGCACAGACAGAATGAAACCTAACACACTTAGATTAATTGATATCGCACATTGTGGAAGAAGTAGACGTACATGGCGCTGTACAGTCCAAAGTAGCGTACCTAAGTATGGGCAATATTTCAACTAGGATCGCCACCATAGACACAGAAAGATGCATACAATGAAGAACAGTGCGGAAACCCGTGTCCAAGGCTTGTTCTACGACCACATTAGGACATATCGCTGACATGGGAAGTACGTTAGTTACCCAAATATGTTTTATCTGAAAGGAGGGTTAGCAACCGAGCCTTGACGTATCATATCAGCGGTATGGAGCATACCTCGCCCGAAAACATGAGAACTAATCATTTTTAGCTTGCTTAGCGCGAGGAGATGAAAGGCTGATTGCCCACTGTAATCATACACGACGGCGGTGATGGCTATAACTGCGAGGATAGTGAGAATGAATAAACAGACAAACAACGAATTTCGTCGTACGAGACACGTAGTTGTTCGCTAGGATGGATGCAACAGCTTGTGACGCTGGGAAAGACATAGGGAACCCCAAGAGTGAGGCGGAACGTCGCAGACGAATCCTCAATCGGCACATGTATAAGAGCACCGGCGGACTATCATATCTGCAAAAACCATCCTGTGAGAAGCTGAGCGTTGCCAATCGGTACCTGTGGCTACTGGCCAAGCGAAACCAACAGAAATGACGCATGACAATGACAAATCTAATAGACTCGACACTGCTTTACCTATTTCTGATGGATACTTGGCCCTCATACGCAGCATATCATCAGGATATATTGCGCTCTATGTCGTTCTGGTACCTGCCAATGATTCATATGTCACATTCTTGCCAATAAATGCTGTATGGAATGAGAACCCAGTGTACTTGAGTTTAATCTTACCTTACCCTGGACACGTCTGGGTGGGCCCTGAACGTTTTGATGTCGATTGGCAGTGAAAATTTGCGCTCCGACACCTGCTGCGGTTGTACCATCCAGGGGTAGAACAGACCGATCCAAATGTTATCTCTGAGATTATTAACCAATCAAAAGCGTGGGATCGACATATGCCACATTTGACGAAGCTAGATTAGATAATCAGCCCTGAAATGGTCCTAGGGCCGGAGCATTGTCGATGTTGCGAGGAAGAGTAACCCTGGCTGTCAGATCCTCTCGTCTGACGTCCTTCTCCGAGGCCAGGGGGGACTCCGCACAGGATGCAAATAGAAGGTGAGGGACAGGAATAGCCCGCCCGCGAAAGTTGCTTATCGGGGGACTGCAGCTACCCCGGCCACCGTCCTTCCGGAGCGTTGTAGGCGACCCATCGGGGCACAAAGGAGTGGGCGGCACGACCGCGTGTGATGGGTGCCTGTCAGTTGGGTGAAGGTAGGGGGGAAAGTGCGGAGTTCCTTCTTAAGCCAGTGAGTGATCACCAACGTGACCTCAGGGTGAGGTACGCTCCCCCAAGCCAGCTGAACTTCTAAAGTCCACCTGAGCGTCCACGACGTTTCGTCGTTCCTATGTGATGATGGCACCAGAACTAACCGCCACTGCGTGCCCTCAATCTCCAAGTGGGATTCGCACAAAGCGCTACAAATCACTAACGGTGCGATCCGGGACAATCGAGAACCAGAACACTCAGTGGCATGAATAAGAGTTGATTCGAAGACGCGCGTATCTAAAGATCGATACAGTCAGTTGGACGACATCAAATCCAAGGCCCATGTTTAAAGTGTGACGGAATTGCAACGCAGTGAGCTACTAATCGATAAAGATGACCAGAACTCGCCTTGATTTGCAGCGATAGTCAACTTGCTATCCCTTGTTTATCTACGTTCAATTTCATGCGGTTTTTCTCCCCGTATCAAGCGCATCCAGACGTGAAACAGCAAATGATATGCGTTATTTCTGAATACGCACAGCAGCGTAGCTCGTATCACGGAGATACGTTTGAGCAAGTTTCTGATTCAGTTGGAGCCTACCACGAATGAAACGTCTCCCCCAAGTCTTCTTTGGAGCGTTTTCACCGTTGAGTATGACGAGTCGTTCAAGCGGTCGACTCGTCCAAATGACCCCGCCTAAAGACGTCGGGCTATAATCCGGAGTTCTAAATGGAAGCCCTCCACCCACTCACTCGGTTGCCCTACTCTTCGCGAAATAGCCCTTGGACGACAACACAGACGCAGCAACAAAATGTCTCGACAATTCGGTGGGACAGCGGGAAAAGTGAAGAGCGTACAATACCAGCGTCCAGAAGTGAACATAGACAACGAGTTTCAGCGTACACGATTCGAGCGCCAGATTTCTTCGATCCTCTTCATCTGCAACTCATCGACCTGCTCTCCCTCTTCGTTCGGACCCACAGCAAACACGATCGCATTCTGGACAACATCATGCACGGGCCCCCGCCCCAACTCGAACGCAATGTCGATTCTACTCCTTCCTCTGCTTTGTGAGTTGCGGGCACAATGTTCCTGCAAGCTCAAGATAAACCGGGGCATGTGGATGAATAGACCTGACTAAACGTCGGAGATGAGACTATGTGCATTTACTGGTCTTTATAGTACTGCTTGGTACCGTCTCCGAGTATTTATTCATCTGCAGTACCGGGACAATCTACTTTTTGTGTCAAGCTGCAGCGCTTCGTCGGTTGAACCCCGCGTTGATCATCCGAAGAACTCAGCGTCCATATGGCGAAGAGGATGCTCGAGTTCTCGCCATGCTTAAGTGAGGCAATTATCAACCACGTAAAAGACAGTTGAACAGATACCGCATACGAAGAACATCAGCAAGTGACCTGGGCGTATAAATAACAAGCGCCGTCTGAGCGGACCCATCGCATGGTGCTAAACGTTCAACACATTCCGCTCCTCCATCTCCACTCCATCCCTCCCCTCGTCTTCATTCTTCACAACACCTCGAAACATGATCGCACTCGCACTCGTATCCCATGCAGACCCGTAACCCAAACTAAACGCTGTATCAATGGTACTCTCTTGTCGTCGGCGTTCATCAAGCTCCCGCAGACTCAAGACGAATCGGGGAATTAGGATTGTGGGAGGTATATGCTGTAGCGGACTATCCAGTATAATCATCCATCCGCTCGGTAGAATGATTCCTACGTCGATCAACACGTTGAGAACGGAGGAAGGCAGGATCCTGTTCACAACAATGTCATATTAGCATCATGACAGGACCAAAGACAGACACACTATTCGTCATTGTATGCACCTTTCTATGTCTATGGCGTCGATCCCAGTTGAAATATTCCCTATACTTAGGTTCGTTACTTTGGACTATACAGCGCCATGTACGTCTACTTCTTCCACAGTGTACAATATCGATTAATCTAAGCGTATCAGGTTTCATTCTGTCTGTGCGTAGAACTTCGTGACTCGCTTTGTTCTATCTGACCCAACATGATGAAAGGGGGAAGTTCTTTCCTTCCTGGGCCTGCGATTGTAATTCCGTTTACTTCTGTGGATCGGAAATATTGCTCACAAATTTCGAACTGCAGACGTATGTATACCTAAACTCGTGCTATTTTTCATTGACGAAATATATCCGTATAGATGTGAGTGCATGTAGCTGGCTCTAGTTTTCACACTGACCGACATCTTTTCAAAGGCAAAGTAATCTACCTTTTTGCCACTTGGGGCTTCTGCATATTTATGTGTGCGGCAGACGGTGAGGCCTCAAATCCGCTTCCAATGAAACGAATTACATGTAGGGATTCAATATTCAGTGGTAATGATCCTCCGCGAATGGGCAATGTACGACCGATCCAAACTCATCCTCGCTGCGCTTCTCGCAATCCTTGCTACCGAAGCGATCTTGTTTTTCGTCTTTTTCGGGATCCGAAGCGCTCGACTTTACGTTGGCCCGGTTGGCAAGTCATAATTGTCTCACATGATGCACAACCAATACAGATGCCCGTCAGCTCGTACGATTCAGGTGCTCCAGTATTCTACTTGTGTGGTGGAAGGTGATTCTTCCAACGTCTTGCCTGAAGTCTCGGACGCCTTCCATATCATGCTTGGCACGCTTATGTGTCTCCTTACCGCCATTTTATTCATCAAGGAGATGCTTTTGGTACACAGAGAGATGGGAAAATTCGGGCTCAACTGTTACATGAAACATCTCGTTGCTGAGGGGATGATCTACTTCATCGTGTACAGAAACCCATGTCCAAGGCCTGTTCTATGACCACATTAGGACATATTGTTGACATGTGATCATATCAGTGGCATGGAGCATACCTCGCCCGAAAACGTGAGAACTAATCGTTTTTAGCTTGCTTAGCGCGAGGAGATGACAGATTGTGGTTGCTCACTGTAATCATACACGACGGCGGTGATGACCACAACTACGAGGGCAATGAGAATGGATAAACGATCAAACAGCAAATTTTGTCGTACGAGACACGTAGTTGTTCGCTAGGATAGATGCAACAGCTTGTGAGGAGGAACGTCGCAGACGAACGCTCAATCTGTACACGTATAAGAGCACCGGCGGACTATCAGAACAGCGAAGACTATCCTGTGAGGAGCCGGAGCCGAACCTTGCCAATCGACACCTGCGGCTACTGGCCAAGCGAAACCAATAGAAATGACATGTGGCAATGGCACGTCTAATAGACTTGACACCGCCTTGCCCATTTCTGATGGATGTTTGGCCCCTCACGCTCGGCATCTCGTCAGGATCAACTGCGCTCCGTGTCGTTTTTGTACCCGCGAACGATTTGAATATCACAATATGTCACATCCTTGCCAATAAATGCTGTATGGAGTGAGAACCTAGTGTACTTGAGTTTAATCTCACCTTAGTCCCAACCACGTCTGGGTGGGCCCTGAAGGTTCGGATGTCGATTGGTAGTGAAATTTTACGCTCCGACGCTTGCTGTGGTTGTATCATTGACGGGTAGAACAGACCAATCTAAATGTTATCATCTCTGAGATCGTTAGCCAATCAAAATTGCGTAGCATGGGATCGACGTGTACCTCATTTGATGAAATTAACATAACCACCAAAATGTCCGTTCTGTGGTGTCCAGATACTGTCGGTGTGCGAGGGGGTAGTAAGCCTGACTGTCACATCTTCTTGTCGGATGTCCTTCTCCGATGTCAGGACCGTGCTGGAAGGGGGACTTCGCACAGGATGCAGAGAGGAAGGCAAGGGGCAGGATAGGATAACGCAGTTTCGAGCCTGCGAAAGTGCTTATCAGGGGACTGCCGCTACTCCGGCCACCGTCCTTCCGGAGCGGTGTAGGTGAACTACCCACCGGAGCACAAGGGAGTGGGCGAGAAAACACCAGCAGGTAAGTGGGCTGCACGACCGCGTGTGATGGGTGTCTGTCAGTTGGGTAAAGGAAGGGGGGGAAGTGCGGAGTTCCCTCTTAAGTCAGTGGGTGATCACCAACGTGACCTCAGGGTGAGGTACGCTCCCTCAAGCCAGCGGAACTACTAAAGTCCACCCGAGCATTCACGACGCTTCGTCATTCCCATGGGATGATGGCACCAGAACTAGCCGCCACTGCACGCCCTCGCTTTCCAAGTAGGATTCGCGCAAAGCGATACAAACCACTAATGGTGCGATCCAGGACAATTGAAAGCCGAAACACCAAGTGGGAAGAACAAGGGTCGACTCAACGACGCGAGTATCTAAAGATGGATGCAATCAGTTGGACAACATCGAATCCGAGGCCGGATGTGCCAGAACCGTATATGATATGCGTTATTTCTGATACACACAGTAGCTTAGCTTTTATCGCGGAGATACGCTTGAGCAAATCGCTGATTCGGTTGGGACTCACCATGCCTGAAACGTCTCCCCTGTGCCTTCTTAGTGCGGCGACTTTGAATGACTTGCCGAACCTACCGAAAGTCGTCGGGCTATATAATTCGGAGTTTGAAATGGGAACGCGGATAGGCCTATGCCGCGCCAGGACACTATTCGTGGCAACACGCCATGAGCAAGTACATACGCAATGAAACAAACCATGCCATCCCTTGAAAGCAGCGCCATGTAACAATTGAGTTGGAATTTTTTCGTCGCTTTGTACACACGGAATGCCTCCGATGAATCGAGCTCCTGGGTTCCAGTGAGGAAACACGACAGTGCACTAAACGCTATCCGAAATCCATTTTAAATAGGTTCGTCGAAGATATGTCTCGAAACTCTCACTACCACCGCGCGGAATGAAAATTGGAACGGCTGAGCAGTACCCACTGGAACATATAATGTGCGTAACAAACCCACCTACTCCCTGTGGGATAGGATGTGCTGTTGCCCTTTTATCCGAAGCTGTACTCTCCCATGACCTATGCTCTTGGCCCAAGCAGCAGTGCACGCGTTTCAACCAGAAACGAAAGAACGACTTTTATCGTGATGATGAAAGAGCTTCAACTTTCAAGGCGAATGATAGGCAGAACTTGAAACTCATGGTCATTAATGTTGATCCACTTTCTTTCTCGATACCCACCCCCACTGAGTGGCTGAGTCCAATTTCCTATGACACTGCTTATTTCCGCACTCTACATCATGGAAGTACCAATCAACATTCACTCGATGACCGAGCCATTAGCTATAGCCTCTCGTTCCCCCCGTGGGCCAGATCCGAGTGTGTCAGATGTGGATGCGCCCGGTGAGACAGGATCAATCAAAGATCCATGAACCCTTGACCACAGATATGCAGAGACATCATTTACGAAGGCCCAACTAGGTGAAGATGATCGACCAAGACTTTAATATCATATCTTGTTCAACGAACGGTGCCCGGAGGCTGAGCAACTGAAAAAAGTGCGGCTGTGCGACCTTGTCGAAGAATAAGGAGAGGTCCGAGTGCTGAGTCCCCTAGCTGGATAGTCGCGTGCCTAATGCGCCTCATGATTGTGTAGCATCATCGTCTCTTGTGCCTTCTACCTTGCAGGTTAAAAACCTCTTTCCCGGAACGCAGCAGCACAAGATATGGATGACACAAGCATGGGAGCACTCGGAGGAGACTCAACAAAGGAAACGAATCTATTTCCAACAAAAATCACCTCAGTTTTCCCGCCATTACTCTCTGGTTTTATCAGTTGTACGGAAACCCTTTACTGCTAGCCCCCTGCTTTGATTTCCCCTTGACCGACGTGCCCACAGGATCACGTGCAGGCCTGAGCAAGTCCGAAAGGGAAGGCGGCGCTGCCATTGGACCGGAGCCAAGCTTGGTCCCAGAAGGTGGTTGAGCTGTGGGCAATGGAACGGGAGCGAGCTTGATCTCAGACGGTGGTTGAGCCGTCGGCCCTGAAGGGGGGGCAAACCCGATCACAGATGGCGGTCGGAACGGGAAAGGTGGAGGGGGTGACGTTACGGGACCCGGCCCAACTTCGTCTTCATTGGACGTATCATCTGCCTCTGCCTCTCGATCTACCGCATCTTCTCTCGATTCGACCCGTGATATGGGTGGTGGTGTTGGTGGCGCACGCATCAACGGCACCGGATGAGGTTCTTTCAACAGTCTCGTGTGGATACCAACGATAATATCAGCCCCCTGCGGAAGCTCCCTGTTTGCGATACGTTGGGCGAGAGCGGAAAAGTTTGTGACGACGGAAGGGGAGGCGATGTGGGAATATAGCACGTCGAGTTCCATCTCCCGCAATTCGGGGTGTCTGAATCCAAGTTCAAGATTCGAATTCGACAAACATGAGAAAGCGATGGTGAGAATCTTGGGGGAAACGTACTTTGAGACGAGACTGCAGGAAAGCTCTTTGAGAATGTTGTGTTCTGTGAGGCTGCTTCGTATATAAGAGAATGCCTCATCGCGAAGATCATCCAGTCCAACCTATATGCACGTGCTTATCGTAAAGCCCCGAACCTGGGTCGAGAGCGATCAAGTGTGCTAACCTTGCATGCGAGACGATACATAGACTTTGCGGAACACCTCGGCTCATCGAGAGAGCTCGTCGACGATTCATGAGGCTGCCCTCCAAGCGTTGTTGAAGTTAGAGGCAAGAAATGGAACTTGTCAGTGCAGAGATAGTTTAGGAGGGTATACCACCTAAATATCCAACCGTTATGGAGCTCAACGCAGAATGCACAAGAAAGGCGAGCCTACGTTTGAAACGCGGTGTCCTTGACGAGAATATGGCGACTACCCAAAGACCGCAGACGCATGGCTGTGTAGTTCTCCGGCGTCTTGTTAGAACGCACCTCCTGAACCGCAGCCGACCCGAGTCCGTTTAGATAGGGCTCATTCGCTTTTGGATGTTCCGGACTCATGACAAACATATCAGAGCTAACTGATTCATCATCAGATGATCTACACAGGCAGATCAGCACCTGATCACAGAGACAATGACTTTGTTCACTCGTTGCCACCTTTGGATTGAGCTCTAGTACCCGTTTTGCGATTAGAACGCGACAACCTCCCAGACCGAGAATTGACTATAGGGTCACCGTCACAATCGTCGAGGTCGCTGTCACTTGCGTAACCATAATCGTCACTCCCAGCACGGTCTGGAACGTCGCTGTCGTCGGTGAGGTCGATTAATGAAGAATCAGACGAATTTATGTCTGAGCTCAGTACTGGATACGGGCCATGAAAAGCGAGGATCATGACATGGTGCCCAAACAACACTTACGATCCAAAAAGTATGTCGAGCTCTTTGCCAATAGAACATTGTTTGCACAAAGGACACGAGGCTTAAGGACTCGACCAGACGATGAGGACTTCGCGGAGAAGAGATGGAACTGGGTATTGACAAGTTCCTCGCCAAGGAGTGATTTTCTGAGAAACTCCTCGATACGCTCCTGTTTAGTAGAATCTGACATGGGATGTATTTGGAGAAGGATGTAGAGCGTCGCAGTGCGCTCTTTCAGAGGTACTTATTACACCAGACTGCGCTCGGCCGCGTGTTCAATGGCGTATCTAGACGCCTGAGATTTGACGTACAAGTTCGCAAGGCAGTGATCTTCGCTGAAACCCGTACGGTGTCAGACCCGCCTGGACTTGTGCAACTTGAAGATTACAGAAGCACTCATACGGTGCTCCGTGGCCCAACCGGCTCATGAGGAAGATTTGCTGGAAGTAGACTGGTGGACATTAGTCGGCTGTGTGAGTCGTTCCCATCAGTTTATACATAGAGTGAGAATTCAGATGTGGTTTTTGATTGCGCCCAGCAACCCACAGAGCGGACTAAGTCCTTGCCAACCAACACTCAGCGGAGAAAATGTGCTCTTCCATATATCGTCCAAGGTCGCCGTGCAGATATGTCGTCAGGTGCAAAACTTGAACAAAGGACTGTCAAGTTCGTTCAAAAGTTTTCTTTTCGTTTTCGAAAGTTCTTTCCCAGCGTACGGTTTGCTTTTGACATACGAATCTCAGACTCGATGGAGATCGCTTTCTCGACCGGATCCTACGTCCGTCCGACAGCCTCGTTCAATACCTGACGGTCTTGGAGCGGTTTCATCATTCTTCAGACCAACCAGTGTATACCAGCCTCATGCATGTCCGTCCTCGTGGTCACCACGATCGCCCTTTTGTGGCTTGCTTCTAGAGCCTGGGTTTATCAAGTGGTGTCCCAGTGTGCGTGGCCACCAATACCTTTCAACCCTCTGTCAGGTAGTCGACACCCATGTTGCAGACCCAGCATCCGTGGTGCGGGCCTTATCCCTCAGTGGCACCAGGGAGCTTCCATCCGTCTAGGATGGTACCCTCGGCTTCTTATCGTATTCCCTCTTACTACCCACCCCCATCCAAATACGCCCCGTGGGGCTCAGACCTCGTCGGCGACGGGGTTAGCAAAGATCAGCTTCGGCTGAAGCAGAGCTTCGCCATGCAGCGCGCGGCTGCGTCTACGAGACAGAAAGCAACGTACCCCTATGCCAAGTTCTGGACGTCGTTCAAGGAGCTGTTTCGTGAGAGAACACTACTCGTGTTCTACAGCATGCACAACTGACACTCATTGCAGCGAGCAGCAAGAGAGAGAGAACAAGCAACCTCGATGAGCATCCTTTACCCCACATCACACATGACCAGCGCAGAATAGATGGGCGGAACGCCCACCCTGCAGCGAGCCACGGTAGGGCTCGCCACCCATGTACGTCCTTTATGCACGGCCATTCACTTACTCACCTGTTTGAAAGCGATTCGGGGTACTGCGTCGGCAACGATCGACAGAGAAGACCCTCCGAGGAGTCTGCGTCGCACAGAGGACGACGCACAGCGGCGTACAGGCAAACCGCCAGGAGGCGCCCAGCCCGCACCACACCCACGCCCCTGCGACTGGTCCTGGCCCCAATTCACGTCCGCCCAATACGTCCGCCTCCACCCGTACCTACAACACCGCTGCAACGGTCCCCCTCCTATCGCCTTTGACATCGCCAGTGGCCCACCCATGCTCCAGCCGGCCAACGTGTCTACCGCCCCGCTCGACCCCGCCCAGCTCGCTCAGCCGGCGACGCATCCCCCTGTACGGCGCATGCACATCCGCAGTGTCGCAGAGGACCCGCTCCCGCACGTCCCATGGCCGATCGAGGTCACGAGCACCCAGGGCATCGTCACATGCGGCGACGTCCTCGACGCGATCAAGCGCGCCTTTAACGAGTGGGTCGGCGAGGGCGAGTTTCGGTCCTGGACACGGCACCGACAGGGGGTCGCCGCGCGGGCGTACTACCGGCGGGTCGACCGGCCGCGCGTCGACGCTGGCCCCCATCCGAACGCCATCGCGAACGGTCATCCGGGCAGCAGCGGTACGACCTACCCCCCCCACCGTCACAGTCGTTCTTCTCATTTCGGCCCTCACGACGGCGCCGATCGTGGTGCAGATCAGGACCCCGCGAAGGACGCGCGTGAGGGACTGCGGCGTATCGACTATATGGGTGATCGAGTTGTGTTCCATGGTCTGGAGCAGGCTTCTGTGTTCGTGGAGGACACGTGGTTCTTGTATGTCGCGGCGAGCGAGCGGAGCAAGCTCTAGGTTTTTTTTTCCGTGCGCTTGTTCACGTCCAGTCTTTTTTTTTCTTGTGCAAGATGCGCTCCTTTTTTTCTGTTACTTGATGTGAACGAGGGTCTTGTTCTGGTTATAATACTTTGTTGGGATTTCAAAACGACCCCGTGCGCTGTGCGCCAGGTGTCGGTCTTTCTGGGTATAATCAGTAGTTGAACGATGGTTGTTTCTCTAATCAACTTGTATGTTGTACCACTCAAGCTTGTTGTTGTACGCACATGCGGAATCAAAACGCCATCCTATTCTCATCGATCTACAGAGGGGACAAAAAAGATAGGATAGGATAGGTATAAAGCTACAGTTGAGACGAGACAAGCAGACAGAATCCCAAGCAAGCCGCAAGGGTTCCACAAATATGGCTACAGCAGGGTGGGGGTATTGGGCCGGGATACAAAACATGTGGGATTAAACCAAGGGGCAGAGAGGGGGAGGGGAAAGGGACAAACTGCGAGAAAGAGAGAGAGAAAGAAAATTAAAAAAAGTTGTACAAAGTGGTATGCACAGCAGCAAACAGAAAGGCAAGATCATAAAAAGAAAGGATGCGGAAACGTAACCCATCATGATACAGCAACTCCTTTTGAAGAACAAACACAAGACAAGCGAGAGCGACAAGAGGAGGGAATGGGGACCACAAGAAAGGCTGTGTGTGCCCGTGCATCCGTTTCCGGAGTGCGCATGTGTGTGGGAGGGGTATCGGTGTGTAGTGTCCAGACGTATCACGCACTTGACAGAGCCATTCAATACGCGCTCATACCAGTAAACGTGTCGAACAACATGTCCAGTCCTTGGACGTGCATCTGGTGATCGACACCCGGGTCAACGCCAGCGATCGCCACAGCGGGGAGGTGCTGTGTCGCCAGGGCAACCGGTACACCCCGGGAATGGGCGTACATCGCCTTGTCTTCAGGGACGGATACGTTCACATGATCCTGCCACATGTCAAATGTCATTCCAACGGGCGCGTGCTGTGGCCGTGGTGCGATCATGGGGAGACTGAGTTCCGACCTGGCCGGAGATCCACTGTACGTCGACGATGGGCCCGATGCGGCGAACTCTATCGGTGGCGTGTTGGCCCATGATGGGGTGTCACTCGTGAGAACGTTCTGATGTGCCAGGTCCAACTGAGCGGCGGCGGCGCTGTCCAGGGAGAGGGACAGCTCTTGGGGGGGCACGTAATCCATCACGACGACGTCGAACGGTGTCTGTGATACAGAAGCAGCGTGAGGCGGAAGGTTTGAAAATATGTCATGGAAAGTCTGTGGAAAGTAGAGATGAGATCATACACGTGCATGCAACGACGAACGTGTACGAACCGTGATAGCAGTGTCTCCAGATACAGCGGGGAACCCAAAGTTAAACGTATCCTCAAATAAGCTTGTGTCAACCTCAGGGAGGGGTGATTCATCGCGTTGGAGTGATGATTGCAAGGGCGTAAAGAAGTCTTGCACAGGGGCAGCAGGGTACATAGGAAGGTCGTCCACACCCCACGAGGTCCGGCCGAAATGGGGCAGTGCACTTGATGGACGGCGCTGGCCAATCAGCATACGCGCACTCCGCGAGATGTTGCCAACGGGCGACGCTGAACGCGAAGCAGGCGCGAAGAACGTCACAGACGGAAGTGCAATCGGGGGGAAACGCGTGTCCGGAAGAGGCACGGAGGAAGGTCGACGAGGGGGGTAAAAGGACTGCAGCTGCTGTAGCTGGGATACAGGCACCACCACCTTTTTCTGATCCAGTCTGCGGATCGCAGCGGCCAG
>JBBPJT010000664.1:0-17011 GCA_038088895.1 Xerocomus potaroensis
CTAGGTACAACTCATGTAAATACTTAGATAGTATATAAAGCCCAAGGAACTTGACCAGGGAACTCCCCAGTCGAGTTCTCTTGGTGTTCTCCCTCTGGTAGGAGGCCCTAGCAAGATAGACTCAGTCTCACATCTTCCCCTTTCTCACATTCTCACTCATACTTTGGCCCCCTCTCCATAGATCTCAATCATTAAGGCTTATCTAGGCCTAGTGTAGAGATCAGAGGTGTTTCAGGGGGTAAGTGTCACGAACAGTATGTTCATTGACGTATTGGTAATCTTGGCAGGGTTGGAGCCCGCCATCCTTCTTTTTTACAAAGAAAAAGGGGGATGCTTGTGGAGATTTTGATGGGCGAATCTTGCCTGTTTAGAGATGTTCATTGATAAAATCATCTGCAGCTTGTCGTTCATCTGGGGAGAGGGGATATATCTTGGAGATCTTTGGAATAAAAGTCTCCTTCATATTCAAAGCATGGTCATAGGGTCTAGATAGGGGAACATCCTCCGGCACTTCTTTAGAGAAGACTGAAGCGAATTCTTCATATTCAGTGGGAAGTGTAGCTTTTGGCTTCGCCTTTTCTGCTGCAATGGCTAATTCAGTTGATTGGGTAAGCCTGGCTATGATCCTGGAGATTTGTGGTTCTATGAACATTCGCCCTCTCATGCAATAAAGGGTGGAGATGGTGTAAAAATCTAGTTGTTGATTGACAAGTCGTTTGGGGGTTTCCTTATTGAGGTAGTGGTTTAATCCTTCAACTTCTATGTTGTCAAGGATAACATGTTCCAGGGGAGGGGTTTCTTTTACAGGTTTTCCTTTAGAGAGATAGGAAGTGCGAGTTCCTACGTGTTCGAGATAAAGATCCAGTGATTTATCGAGGGATTCATCTAGAGTGACTGTCCCTTTCTTCCAGTCAATGACTGGGTTCGTTCGTTTGAGCCAGGGGGCTCCAAGAATAATGTTCTCATGTCTGCAGTTCATAACATAAAATTTGACCTTCTGCATTTCTTTGCCAATCTTCATGTAAAGAGCCATAGAAAAGTGAACTGTTGTATTGTGTGATTGATCTGCATTTCTTGCTATGACTGGACGGGCAAGTTGTTCAAGAGGTATCTTATGTTTCTGCACAAAGTGGTGATCGATACAGGATATTTCGGCTCCCAAATCAATGAGAGCAGAAGTGTCAATGGTTTTCAAGGTTCTGGTGGTAGCAATAAGTTGAATTGGCAATCTAAGCAACTTTGATCGTCACTTTGCTACAAATATGGGAGAACAGGTAACCTTGGAAATGGAGGGTACTGATGTCGATGCAGTCCTCCCATCTAAAAACCCTGTGGTTCAAAAAGGTGAGTGGAAAGTCTTCCCACCGTTTCTTCTTCAACATCTTCTTCGTCCTTCTTTTCCTTTATTTCTACCTTTCATACCTCGTTCCTTTCTGGTTGTCAGCGATGATCTGTGTTACAGTTTTACTTAAAAACCTACTTGTGCTAAAGCTTAGCAATGGGGTTTTCCGTTGAACTACCCTTGACGTCTACGTTATAGAGTGAACGTACGACGAATACTCGATTCGACTTCCCTACAACTACCCCGTATCGCCTACGGTCGTCAATCCCTTCATCAACGCCTTTCCCTGTCCGATTAGCTGATACGCTAAGGTTGGACCGTTATAATTAGATTTCCTCAATATCGGATCGTGATCCAATATCCGTTATGCTTACGTGTCGGCGCATGTTGCCCGACATGGACTTCCTTCCCGATCAGGTGTACCCTTGACCCCAATCTGTACTTAGAATAGTTCTTCCCACACGGCGAGTAAGGCCGTGCTTCTTTGGTCCTCATGGCTTCCTTCTTATCCCCCACGAGGTGTGCTTCTTGCTTCTAGGGTTTAGGGCTTACCCTGGGCATAGGGTATTGCCATTAGTAGCGCATTAGGTAACTTGGTCTGTGCGCAATCCTAGTAGGTATATAAAGGTAGTACTTAGAGCAGTTGAACCTTACGTTCATCTTTAACCGCGGTCCCTTACCTGTACCTTGCCTAGCATAAGGCATTCTTGTCCTGCAATCCACTCTCTTCTCATGTCCTTTTCCCATCGTGTCTGATCCCGGCTATTCGCCCTTCAAGACCTTTGGATGGTGTCGATGCCTTGCAGGCGGATGCAGGCAACACCGTAACAATCTGGGCATTCCTTAAAGAGATGCCCTCACTTATGACAGTTGTAGCAAAGGCCTCGTTTCCTATGTTCAGCAACTTGTTCAACAGTTAGCTGATCCACATCCATGGCGTTTGGGTCATGAGGAGTAGAGGTGGAAGTGGCAGTACATTGGTAAGGAGGGACATAGGTGGAGGAAGAGGATCGGGAGTGCAGCCTTTCAATTCGGTCTGCAAGATCCCATTGAGTCTTGAAATGAATGGCCTTTGTATACCATTCAGTGATCTTGGTTGGGACAGTATCCATAGATTGGATTCGTTGCATCAAGGAGGGGGGAATTCCTGCAGCAAAGTACAAGATAAGTACAGCTGAATCGGTGGTTTCATTTAGTTCTGCCTGGATAGCTTTCATCTTGAACTGGTTAATATATCCAGTCAGATTTTTGTTCTTGTGGACACAATAGGTGGTAAGCCATCCTAGCACCTGGTGTTTCTGGTCTGAATGTTCGAAGTCAACCTTGAGCTTTGTAACAAAATCTGTAAAAGTCCCAAAAGATTGGGCATCCAACACCTGATTTTGGACCACAGTGGCCCAGGTTAAGGTGGATCCTTTCTTCATATACAAGAGCGCAAATGTGACCTTCTTATCATTGTTGTTGTACACTTCTTTGTTGACTAGAAGGTACATTCGTATGTTACTAAGCCAGTCTGCTGCTCTACAGGGGGATCTGTCGTATTTATTGGGGGTGTTCAGACAGAGCTCAACAGGTTTTGGTTGGTGCATCATTGGAGAAGGGATGGGGGCTGTTAGGAAGATGGGGAGTAGAGGAAAGGGTAGTACTGGAGAAGGGGGAAGAGCAGTGGATGGTGAAGATATCTGAGAAAACAATTGACTCAATGCAACCATTATCTGATCTAGGGGTTCTAAGCTGAGATCTTCGTTAGTTGAAGTTTCAGTATCTATGGCTTCTTCTTCTGGGGTAGGAGGAGTAGGGGTACGCTGGCCTCGGTAGGTGGTGAAGAGGTTGGAGAAGTTTCAGGGGTTTCAGTGGGCAATGGTGAGGGGAGGGTGGTGCACACAACGATGGTGGTGCTATCTAGAAGAAGTAGAATCTTTTGTTATGCTTGGCCTGGATAGGGATGAGCATAGCCCTTGAAAGGGGATTGGAGTTCTTGGGCCTTCATGCTGAAGGTATTGATGCCTCACAAGCCAGAGGACTTAGATCAAAGTATCGGTGAAGTAGACCATCTGACGAGATTGCTGAGCAAGATGTCGAGAGAAACTGGTGGATCTATTGACTAGTAGGTCACAAGATACAAGGGAGATTCTACTTAGG
Source organism: Xerocomus potaroensis (assembly GCA_038088895.1). Lineage (NCBI taxonomy): Eukaryota > Fungi > Basidiomycota > Agaricomycetes > Boletales > Boletaceae > Xerocomus > Xerocomus potaroensis. The sequence continues at coordinate 3,485 of JBBPJT010000664.1, forward strand.
GTTTATTGTATATTGTGCTAGGTTTAAGTAGGTATCGAGATGGTGCACAGACCAAGCAGTGCCTACTGCAAAATGACTCATCTGGAGTTAGGTCGAGTCAGAGCTAAGGTATCTAGGCAACCATCAATCAAGGGAGATAGAGAGGGTCATGAGGCATGCGAGAAGCTGTGCCTAGAATGGAAATAGCATCCAGATCATGAGAAAGAAAGATAAGACAATAGAAAGACTATCATATGTCCAAAAAAAGAAAGTTCAGGGAAAGATGTTCGAAAAAGGGGTAAAAGGAAGATAAAACGTAACAGTAACAAGTATGGGGCACCAATGCAGTGATTTTGTGTTCTCACTTTCATCATGAAATACGATGGTCCATCCATTGCTTGTGTCCTATGCCCTTGGGTTTCAATGCCATTTGAACAGAGTTTTTTTCATCTTCCAGCTTTGAATCAAACATACCACTTTCCAGATGTGTATCATACAACCAACCACACCTACAACATGGATTTTACATCATACAGACTTATCATTCGTCATTCTCCTCTGAATACTCTGTGATCTTGTTGCCTACCTGTATGATTGGCCTGATCATGATCTGTGTTTTGCATCTAACAGAAAGTTTGAAGAGATCATGAATATTAGCATGTTCTCCACCATTGTACCAGGATGGACCATCCAAGGTGAGGCCTGTTTGCAAATGCAACCCTCCAAAAAGAGAAACACATGAGTGGAACAGAAATGCTCTAGAGATAATTTCCCACTTGAAGTCACTTAAAGGCTCATTGGCATACAGTGTTACATTTTATCCCTTTTATACCAATGTTCTTCTTATTTAGCTCTTGATCCTTACTTGATTACCCTTTCCAGATCACTAGCAATTCCTTGCTTCATACGATAAGCTCTTTGTTCTTGTCTTTTGACTGATTACACTAATAACCAAGACTCTTCTCCTGGTTGTACTATAGCCGATTACTTTTCCAACTTTGATACTTGTTTAGATGATAAATGAAAGTCTAATATCTTCAACATCATCTATTCCTGATCTAGTTAAGATAACCGTTTTTAGTTATCTTTCCAGAACAGTTTGCCTTTCTAGGATTGCATTCTATGCTCGCCTCTTCTCCCTTGATTCCTTTACTTACCTTTCACCCTACAAGGGAGATTCCACTTATATAGAATACTATAGTACAATTAGTTAGATAGACCCCTTGTATCCTCTGACCTACCAGTCAATCAATCCATTGGTTTCTCTCGACGTCTTGCTCAGCACTTCGTCAGACAGTCTACTTCACCAATACTTTGATCCAAGACCTCCGGCTTGCGAGGCACTGATACTTTGATCCAAGACCTCCGGCTTGTGAGGCATTGATACCTTCTGCGTGAAGGCCCCAGAACCTGAACCCCTTTTCAAGGGCTATGCTCGTCCTTACCCAGGCCAAGCGTAACATACAGTATATGATAGGGAACTACCCAATTGACTACATAGTAGGAGTGGATGGAGGCATGCCCTTTGTTACAGTTTTAGGGTCTTGACCCCTAGTATTGGGGTCATCGTCAATGTTCATGGAGTTCCCATCATCCCTTCCTTCATTCCCATCTCTCGCCATACAACTAGTTGCCACACTAGGGTTGTACCATTATGGAAACTGTCTGTCGAGTTATGGTGACTCAACCATTATGATTCATTGTCTCGAACAGGTGTACCCTTGACCCCGTTCTTCTATGGTGCCACGCAGTGTGTTCACCGCACTTCTATTGTCCTCATGGCCTCCTTCACTTCCACCATGAGATGTGCTTCTTGCTTCTAGGGTTTAGGGCTTACCCTTGGGTTCAGGCTATTTCTATATGTAGCACATTATGTAACATGGTCTGTGCATGTCCCTAGTAGGTATATAAGGTAGATACCAGTAGCGCTGAAACCCTAAGTTTCAGCTTTAATGTCAGTTCCCTGCTTGTACCTTGCCTAGCTTTGGGCATTATCCAATTCATCTTCCCTTCTATTGCTACTTCTTCATATGGCTTGATCCCATCCAAAAGTGACCTTCAAGGCCATCAAGAGTGCATCAAGAGTGTCAAGGCCTGTAGGCAGCTGCAGGCAAAACTGTAACACTCTTGCCATCTTCCACCCCAACAAAACTGTATCTGTCTATGCCAATCTGATGGATATCTTGACCAGTTTTATCAAGTTCCCACTGTTGAACATACACTATTACAGTAGATAGTTCATATGCATATAGTATATAAATTCAAACTCCTCAGCTGAGTTCCAATAGAGACTTGACCTTATACCACAACATCTGTGCAGTCACCTACCAAGTCTTATCCAGTGAGTACCAGCAACCCTTCCTCATGGACGTTGCTATGCCATACTCTCAACAGGTTATAAGCCCTGGTGGCTAGCATCTGCTCACTGGAGAGTTGAGCAAAAGCTCCTCTCTATCACTGTGGCACCTGCTGGTTGCTACGGTCACCTGGATATGTGCTAGTATATCTCTGCAGTCTCTCCCAGGTTTGCTGGTTGAAAGATCACACCTGGGGAAGAAGGTAAACCTATGCTGGATATCACTGGTTGCCTTAATTGGCTTGACCACCATCTGGAAGAGAGGGAACCTATACCATTCTGTTTTCTCTGTTCTTGCTTCAATGCTGATGAATGTTGTAGACCTCAAACATATCATCTTCCAAGGATGTCTGGATGCCCATCTTTAACAGCTCCAACTTCAACACATGGAGGCCTACCTTCAAGCTTCTGGTGCCCTTTGGGCAACTTACGTCCCTGTGCCTGATGCACTCACCACAACCACAACCACTGAGGATTGCAAGAACTTTATTGACTGGTATCATGCAAACGGACAATTGATAGGTTCAATCAAGCTCCACATGATGGACAACATCCGTCAGCAATTTGTGTCATATGATGTCACCGGTGACTTGATCACCATAGTCAAAAAGGAGTACCAAAGCTCCTTCATCACTGCTGCCTACACACTTTTTTGGGAGCTTCTCAACACCACTGTCCCCTCCTCATCCCATCCAGCTCTGGCCTTATCAAAGGTCACCACCCTCTTTGGCCACCTTGAAACAGTGGGATATAAATTCCCTAAGGATATCTAATCGATGCTGGTTCTCACCAAACTTCCCCCTATGATGGACGTCATCTCTCAGATGATGGTGCAGGCCAAAAAGGTCCCCAAGGTGGACAAGATCCACAATGCTGCTGTCCTCTTGTGGGAATCAAGGTCTCTTGCAAAAGGAAAATCCAGCCAATTGGCCAACAAGGTCTCTGTTGTAAAGCAGAAGGGCAAAGAGCCCATGTTTCAGCAGCAGCAACAAGAAGGTGATGGTGACAAAAAGTCCCATCACCAGAAATGTGGAAAGAGGGGTGACAAGTCGAAGCCCCAAGCCAACACTGCTGCCTCGTCATTGGCAGAGACTCTCCAGGTGGCCTCTGCTGCCTTCTCACTCTGGGCGCCCTATACAACAGGCCCCACTTCTGCAGTGGACCCTTGGGTCCTGACACACTGCTCTGCCCACCTATATCAAGGTGCTGAAGGCCCTGCCACTGATCCTCAGATCAAGCAGGCCTTCTCTCTTGCATATCACATGGGCCTCAAGCCTTCTTGCAAAACAGTGTGGCACATGGATATGCATGTGACAGACGGCACTATGCTGGAAGTCCACCTCTTGATACCCTTACTCCCTCTTTCCACAAGGATCAAGAAGCTTCCACCCTTGCCCCCAGTCCTATCAAGGGCATTGTACAACATGTACAACAACCCAAAGTACAGTGAGGAGTTGAAAGGAGAGACCCCATCAAAGAAGAGGAAGTGCTCCAAGAAGTGCCAAATCAAGATGGCCCCCTCAACCACATGGAGTGAGGACGACCTTGACAACATTGTCAACATATACAGGTCAGTCCCTCCTGAGGACATTGCTAAGGAGTTGGCTGCCCTTGCAGGCCTTGATGCAGATGCCTCCACCAACGTTTTTATGTTGTACGTGCCTCCATTCATTGTTTCAACTGCATCACTAATTGATCATCATATTGCCACAGATCTTAGTAGTATATCTTTGGACAATATAGATACCGCTAATATATCTATGAAAATGAATGTAATAATGTCTCTTTCCCTCTATAGGTTTGATGAGTGCACATGCCCCAATGTCGGTAAAGGCAAATCTAAGTGTGGTTGCAATCATAAGATCCCAGATAACATCTGGATCTTAGATTCTGGTGCTTCCATGCACTTCACCCCTGACTGATCAGACTATGTAGAATATGATGAGTTACTGTGCAACCAATGGATCTCTGTATCCACTGCTGCATCAGTAATCTTTGTCAAAGGAAAAGAGAAAGTCCTGATTAGATGGGAAGATATGAATGGCAAAAGCCACATCCTACCATTGCATAACATCAGACATATACCTAATAGTGGTGTTAAGCTTGTTTCTATGGGCTGGCTACTAGCCAAAGGTGCTATCATTAAAGGAACAGCCAAGAAGCTTACTATGCTCTATGATGATGGTAAGATCTTGGCACCATTTATGCTGAATCTTAATGCCCGATTCCTATTCTCAATACATGCACTGCCCCTTAAGGATTGGCACAATGACTGCATTTTCCTTATCTCTTATGATATTTTACACAAACAATTTGGTCACCCTGGCAAAGATGCCCTTCGTCAGATGAAGAAGCACACTAAAGGCTTCCCTAATGAAGTAACAATTCCTTCCAAGGTCCTGGTATGCCCCAGTTGTATCAAAGGCAAAATGCCTAATAGGAGTTTTCCTCCAAATGAACATCATGCTACTCATGCCTTTGAGTTGATTCACTTGGACCTCAAAGTTTTCCCCCTTGATTCATATCACAAATACAAATACATGATTACCTTTTTAGATGATTATTTGTCCTTCTCCTGGATGACTTTAATGCACACCGGGAATGAAGCCTTGGCATCAACCAGGCACTTCTTGAAATTGGTCAATACTCAGTTTGAGGCTAAGGTCAAGGGATGGATGTCAGATGCCGGTGGTAAATATAAATCCCACGTGTTTGATCAGATGCTCAAGGAGCAGAGGATTGTGATATACCAATCTGCCCCTCATACCCCCATGCAGAATGGCAGAGCCGAAAGGCTCATAAGGACTATCTCAGAGAAGTCAGAGTCGCTGCGGTATGATGCCTGTGCACCCAACAGCTGGTGGGAATTCTCATTCCTACATGCCAACCATTTGTACAATTGTATGCCCATAGCTAGACTCAATGGCAGCACACCATTTGAGCTGTTGCATAGATGTCAACCTGACATTTCCCACCTTAGAGTTTGGAAATGTGTGGCATATATTCACATCCCTGCCAATACATGTGACAACAAGCTTGCCCCTAAGGCCAAGCTAATGCTACATTTGGGAACAACCCCTGGTATGACCAGCAATTATATATTCATGTGCTAATCAAACATTATTTATATGTTGGCACATGCAATCTTCAATGAAATCCTTATGCCAAGATGTAAGGGTAAGGATAATACTCCTTCCACTACTCAGAAATAACCCCTGTCCAGAGATGCCAATCAGGTTGAGCAACTCCTGGGGGAGCTTCCTCTTCCCTCTGATGACAATGACCTACCCGGTTGACCACCTGCTCAAGCATCCTCTCCTGTTGCTCCCGTCCCTCATATATCCAGCCCAGTTCCACAGGTGCCAGTGACTCCTCCACAAGCTCCACAGCCTGGGCTGCCAGCTATCTCTCCTGCTCCCAGATGCTCTACACAAGAATGCCACATGCCTTGCCAGCCCAGCAATATCTATGGTGATAACTGGCACCTGGTTGAGCAACAAAAGGACACAGATTGCACTTCGCAATGGCATGACATCATTGGGGAACCAGAACCCTCATCACGCCCTGTGCCTGGACCATCAAATGTCCCTGGCAGCTTCCCTAACACATCCAGTGATAACATTCCTACCCCCTCATCTCCCAATTCAAAAGAAGACGTTGACCAGCTCTGCTGGAAAGGGGGAGCTGTTACGTAGTGAGCCAATAGCTTCGAATGGCGACGACTACGAGGGCGACAGCAAGATAGACCGCTAAGGCTAAAATGACAAGCGAAGAGAAGACTGAGAGCACGACGTCCACTAGGATGGTCGCGAGAACAAAGACGATGATGGTGATAATCGTGATGACGAGTAGAGGGGCCGTCAAGGGCAATACCGGGATGACGGGAAACGGGGAACTGGAGACGAGGTCCTCAGGACGCGGCAGTGGAGTGAGGAGGAAAGGATGACAAGGAAATCCTCAGGGTGCAACGACAGAGTGGGGATGGATGTTGGCAATGGAATCCTCAGGGTGCAACGACGGAGTGAGGAGAAAGCCACAAGAAGTTACTGGCCCACACTTAGGCAAGTAACGATGTTAAGATTAAGCTTAGGGCTATGACATGAAGTGCTCTACTACTTATACTACCAGCCATGGCGCACAGACCATGCTGACTAAGCACTACATGTAGGAAGCCCTCAACCCTGGTGCGAGGGTTGACCTATAAACGGGAATGCCCAATACCCTGGGCATCTACATGAGGTAAGCTATATAACAGGAACGGCCATGAGGCAGAAGCAAAGAAGGCCACATGGCGAACACATGTATCGTACGTGATTGGTAATACAGACGACCTAGGAGATAAACGTTATCCTACGGTCGGGAACACAAGAACAAGGGGAAAGGTCTAATCGTATACCATGATGGAAAGACGGAGGGAACTAGGAAAAAGGATACCGTCTTGACTTTACCGTCTTGACTTAGTCGTTAACAGGTTGGAAATGTAGGAAAACCATAACAGGAGCTGGACTTCTCACCCATTTGATGTCAAAGGCAATACCACATGGCAAGACTTCTGCAGAGTCTAAACCATACCGTGAGTGGACATATAAGGACATATCCATGCTGCCAGCTGCAGCACAAGAGGAATGGAAAGCCACATGTTAACACAAGCTTGATATGCTCAAAGAGCAGAAAGTCTTTGAACTGGTTGAACCCCCTGAAGGGCATAAGATTATTGACAACCGCTGGGTATTCAATGTAAAACCCGATGGTTGTAAGTTGGCATGCCTTATAGCAAAAGGCTTTTCCCAAGTCAAAGGTCTTGATTTCAATCAAATCTCCTCTCCAGTTGTGTGGTTTAAGACAGTGTGGCTTATGCTAGCCCTCACTACCCTGGAATCCTGGCATATTGAGGCTCTCAATATCAGAAGCGCTTACCTTTATAGGAAGCTTAAAGAAGAGATCTACATGCATCAACCCCAAGGCTTTATAGTCCTAGGAAAAGAACACTTAGTTTTGCACCTTAGACGCGCCCTGTACGGCCTTAAACAAGCCAGACTTGCCTGGTGGGAGACTCTAAATGAGTCCATGAAAGATCTCAGCTTTGATTGATTGAGATCAGAAGCTGGACTATTCCTCTATCAGAGGAAAGGCACAGTTATCACTGTCATCTATGTAAATGACACCATGTTCTGTGGTCTCTCAAAGGCCATTGTCAATAAGATAAAGGGCTTATTTATGAAGAAATGGGAATGCAGGGACTTAGGTCCTGCCAAGGAATTCCTGCACATGAGAATCTGCCAATCAGGACACAGTATCTTAATTGATCAATGCGATTACCTCCTGAAAGTTTGTTACGGTTTTTCATTTCCTCGTTTCATTTCCGTCGGATACGTTCGTCATTTCATTTCATTTCTATTAAGACTTCACTTCCGTTATCTTGGACGCTTTTCCCTTTCTAGGTCAACCTCATGTTGTCCTCGTGTCCCCAACTCTTCCTTCCTAATCCCTTTAGTCGTTCCCCATTGTTTTGTCACCTTTATTAGGGAAGCATAGCTTGGTCCGCTCGCATAGGTACTTAGGATAAATACTCTGCACATGTATTAGTAACGATAAGCTAGTTCTACGCAATCCAGTGTAGTTCCTAGTCCTTCCTGAGTAAACTTCTAAGGTCTTTGGGTTACTCCTCTGACTAGAAGGTCTTTTCGATACACAAGCGTAACAAAAGAACTAGCTTCTCCTCGCTGAGACGCTATCTACGCTCCAGCCATTTCTTCTCGACGCTATCGTTTTCGCGCCCCGACCCCTTCCCCTCCTCCTCCTGACCCGGAAGAAGAAGGATCTCCTATGGCCCTCTCCCCTGCCCAATCTACATATCATCTTCCCCCTTCTGCCCCACCATCCCCTTAGCTCGCCCTAACTCCCCTCGCACTACCCCCACCCCTTCCCCCCGTCCCGCTCGCACTTCCCCCCCCTCCTCCACCAGCCATGAACGTTCCTCCGAACCCCCCTGAGCGGAAGGCTGGAATGCCTTCCGACTTTACCGGAGAAACGTCAAAAGCCGTCAGTTGGGGAATGGCGATGACTGCCTATTTTACACTAAACCCCACCATCTACATCACTGATGGAGATAAGATACTTGCAGCATTAAGCAAATTCACGAAAGGGCGAGGAGTCCCCTTCGCCGAGAAATGGTACACCAGATTGAATAATCCAGCCCTCCTCCCAGCACAATTAACCTATGATGTCTTTATGGAAGACTTTGGGAAGACGTTTTATCCTTATAATTTTAAGGAGGAAGCTAGACGAAAGATGTTAAATACTCGTCAAAACTTGAAGGATAAAGAAGAAGGCTTCCAAAATTACTTGGCCGACTTCCAGTTACACACCGCTCGATCTGGTGTCACCAACGATGCTACGTTAATCGACACCTTTGCCGGGGGACTCGACCCCCAACTCGCCCAAATGATTCTCTCTATGGGAACCCTGCCAGCTACCTTAGATGAATGGGTCACTGCTGCAGCAAAGTTCCACGCCCAACAACAACGCATTCGAGCACTCCGCACAGGCGGTTCGCTGAGCAGTCATTTAGGTGGAAGATCGAGAGACCCTAACGCTATGGATATCGACGCCGCTTTCCTCTCCCCTGCCAATCGTGCCAAACACCTTCAAGAAAACAGGTGTTTTGTGTGCCACCGCATCGGTTGTAGATCAGGAAATCATCAGACTGGAAGAACGAATCCCCAACGAACGCGAAGAGAAGAGACCACCCAAGCAAATCCCCCTCCTTCCACAACAAATCCTTTTCGTCAGAGGTTGAACGGACAAAATAATGCCCGACAGAACGTCCGAACCACCAACGTTCTTGACCAGTATATCGCCACTTTAGTAGCACAAGGAACAACCACAGAACAGATTCATCAAGTACTTCAAGCGTGCTATACCGATACGGAAACAACTGGCGAAGAAGTTAACAGAGTAGATGCGGATTTTTGACAAGAGGGAAAGCCCTGTTGACGACTCCCCCCCTCTTAACTAACGAATTAACTATTATGTATGTGAAAGGAAGGAAAATGATGAAATCTATACATCTCCCCCTTCGCTTACAAAAAGGTTCCAAAACTGTCAACACCCGTGCTCTGCTAGATAGCAGAGCCACAGGAAGTTTCCTTGATTCAACTTTCGTAAAAAAGAATAATCTCCCCACAAGCCGACTCCACACTCCCCTGGAAGTACGAAACGTCGATGGGACAATGAATAAAGAAGCATGGATCACACACACAACCACTCTCCAAACCACGGTTCCTGGCTGGGAAGCCTCTTGGGAATTCTTCATCACAAATCTAGGAAAAGAAAAGGCTATTTTAGGTCTTCTATGGTTACAATACACTAACCCCCTTGTCAATTGGGCAAAAGGGGAAGTACACTTTCCAGCCATCACATCAGCAACAGGAAACCCAAATGACACCCTTTTAGCTCGTTTTCTCCATCTTTCCCCAGATTCCCAGATCGCCAAAAGATGGAAGAAACGTTATTCCTCTCCTTTTTCTATCGCAAAAACGACCCTCTCGACTTCCCTTGCCACGAAAGAACAATCTCCATCGACAGCTCTTCCCTCTTTCCTTTCTACGTTCCAGGATGTTTTCGACGAACCACGTATGGGGGCTCTTCCTCCATCCCGAGAGTTCGACCATGCCATTGTGTTAACCTCCAGGTTCGTGCCAAAGATCGGCAAGGTGTATCGTCTCAACCCCGCTGAACAGCAGGCGTGTAGGGCATTCCTCGATGAGAATCTGGCTGCTGGGCGTATTGTCCCTTCAACTTCTCCACAAGCCTCCCCTTTCTTCTTTGTCCCGAAAAAGACCGGGGATCTTCGTCCTTGCCAAGATTATCATTATCTCAATGAACATACGGTCAAGAATGCTTACCCCCTTCCCCTTATCTCCGACCTCTTCGATAAATTACAACAGTCGTCGATCTTCACAAAAATGGATATTCAATGGGGATACAACAACGTCCTCATTCGTCTGGAGGACCGATGGAAAGCCGCTTTCATCACTCCATTTGGCCTATTCGAGCCAACTGTGATGTTCTTCGGATTGTGCAACTCTCCCACCATGTTTCAAGCAATGATGAATCACCTCTTTCACGACTATCTCGCTGAGGGATGGTTGATCATCTATATGGACGATATCCTTATCCACTCTTCCGATCTCTCCATCCACCACGAACGAACGAAGAAAGTCCTCCATCGTCTACGGGAACATAACCTTTATCTAAAGTTGTCCAAGTGTACCTTCGATGCGTCACAGGTGGAATACCTAGGGATGATTGTCGCCCATAATCAATTACAGATGGACCCCGTAAAAGTATCGGCAATCACGAACTGGGTACCTCCCCATTCTCTAAAAGGAGTTCGTTCCTTCCTGGGGTTTTGCAACTTCTATCGTCGTTTCATCCCCAGTTTTGCCACGATCGCCGCTCCCCTTCACCAACTAACAAAGAAAGACCACCCTTGGTCTTGGTCCTCTGCCTGTGATGCCGCTTTCCGCAAATTGAAGTCTATCTTCATATCCGCACCCGTCCTATCCCTCCCCGATCTCCAACAGCCGTTTGTCGTCATGACGGATGCCTCCTTATTAGCCTCAGGAGGCGTTCTCATGCAACGTGACTCCAATGGCGACCTACACCCCTGTAGCTATCTTTCCCGCACTTTCTCCCCTGCCGAGCGGAATTACGATATTTACGACCGAGAACTCCTTGCTGTTATTCATGCCCTCGCCGAATGGCGTCACTATCTTCAAGGCACCGGTTTCCCCGTTACTGTCCTCACTGACCACAAAAATCTCTCTTACTTCCGCCAACCTCATCGCCTCTCTCGTCGTCAAGCTCGGTGGATGCTTTTTCTTCAGGATTTTGATCTTCATTTTTCCGTTCAACCAGGCACTGCCATGGGCCCCGCCGACGCTCTTTCCCGTTCCGTTCATCCCGATACGTCCGTCGACAACGCTGATGTAACTGTTCTCCCAGATAATCTTTTTATTTCTCTCATTGACACCGCCTTACTCGACAAAATTTCCCATTCCTCCTCCTCCAATCCCCTTGTTCTTTCTGCTCTCGATCATATGCGCGAGAACTCCCCTCTCTTCCCTCGCTCCTCCCGTTCCGACTGGTCGTTTACCGACGGCTGTCTTTATTATCGTCACCGTCTTTACATTCCTCCCCCCGCTCGTCACGATCTTGTCGCCTCTCTTCATTCGTCCCCTGCGGGTGGTCATGGCGGTATCTTCCGCACCACCGCCCTTCTTCAACGCGATTATTGGTGGCCTGGCCTTTCTTCCTTTGTCCACCGTTTTGTCTTAGGTTGTGCTCTTTGCCAATCTAGCAAGGTTAATACCCACCCTGTGGTTCCCCCCCTCTCCCCCCTCTCTTCCGTCGCCACTCGACCTTTCCAACAAATCTCTGTCGACCTAGTCTCCGGCTTTCCCCCCGTTGCCGATGTCGATTCTGTTTTGGTCGTGGTCGACCATGGCCTTAGTAAGGGGGTCTTTTTCATCCCATGCTCTAAGTCGATTGATGCCGCAACAATCGCCCACCTCTTCTACACCCACGTGTTTCCCCACGTTGGCTTACATGACCGTATTATTTCCGATCGAGGTCCACAGTTTGCTTCCACTTTTGCACGCGAATTAGCTCGGTTGCTCCAATACGATGTAGCACTATCCTCCGCGTATCATCCGCAAACCGACAGGAAAACCGAACGAGTGAATCAGGAGTTGGAAACATATCTCCATCTCTTTTGCCAAGACCAACCCACGAAATGGGTAGATCTTCTCCCGATGGCCCAATTTACCCATAACTCCTCCGTGCATTCCGTTACCAAACAAACACCGTTTTCCCTTCTCCTCGGATATGAACCACGAGCATACCCCCCACTCGGCAAAACGTTTATTCCGGCATTGGCTGATCGGCTGACCTGGCTTCATCAGGCCAGGAAAGAAGCACTCAGCGCTCATGAATTGGCTCAGCAGTACATGAGGCAACGAATAACAAAAAGATTCCGACCATGGAAGGTTGGCGATAAAGTGTGGTTAGACGCACGAAATCTCCACCGAAGTACCCCATGGCAGAAATTAAATCCATTATGCGAAGGGCCGTTTGAGATAACAAAAGTAATCTCCCCCGTAGCTTATCAATTACGTCTCCCGGCCAAATGGAGAATCCACAACACGTTCCACGCTTCTCTCCTTTCATCTTATCGAGAGACTGCGGAACATGGGAAAAACACTTTACGCCCCCCCTCTATCACCGTCGACGGAGATGAAACATGGGAAGTTGAGCGAATTTTACGACATAAGGGAAACCTTCGCACAAGACGTTACCTGATCAAATGGAAAGGATATTCCCATGCTGAAAATACGTGGGAACCCAAACGTAACCTGGATGGAGCACGGACCATCTTGAATGCGTATAAAAGAGATCATTCGTTGTAAATCCCTCCCCATCACTCAACTATGCCGCCCACTCGTAACACCTCTCCCACTCCCCCACCGTCTTACGCCACCCATCAAGTCCCCGCCATATTCCCCATCCGAACCAATCTCCTACCACCCTTACCACGACATCTGGTATTCGCCGCTGTGCTTCAGGACGCCCCTCTCTTCATGAGGGTCATAGAATCCCCCCTCATCGATGGCACCATCTATGATGCGTGCATGCTTTTTCTCACCCTTTGTACTTTTCGACTCGTGTTGAATGCTGCTACTCCTGCAGATCGTCCCCCCATCCTCGCTGCGGAAGGGACCACGTTGATGAGTCAAGCCAAGCTACAATTGCTTGACCTCCTCTATCGTCTCGGCTTAGGATATGTAATTAACTCTCTTCCCTTTGAGTGTTACGGTTTTAAGTCAAAAACCTACTTGCGCTTAAGCTTAGCATGAGGTTTACCGTTGAAACTACCCTTGACGTCTACGCTATTGAACTCGCGTACGACGAATACTCGATTCGACTTCCCTAAGACTTCCCCGTATCGCCTACGGTCGTCTATCCCTTCACCTACGCCTTTCCCAGTCCGATTAGCTGCTATGCTAAGGTCGGACCGTTATGATTAGATCCCTGGCATCGGATCGCGATCCGAGTGCCGATACCCCTTTGATATCGGATCGTCATCCGGTATCCGTTATGCTTACGCGTCGGTGCACGTTGCCCGACAT